>CAUYQV010039791.1:0-11040 GCA_963574575.1 Galagoides demidoff | reverse complement strand
TGAAGAAAAAAAGATGAAAGGGCTTGGCGCCTGTGGCTCAAGCAGCTAAGGTGCCAGCCACATACACCTAAGGTGGTGGGTTCAAATCCAGCCTGGTCCCGCCAAACAACAATGATGGCTGCAACCAAAAAACAGCCGGGCATTGTAGCGGGTGCCTGTGGTCCCAGCTACTTGGGAGGCGGAGGCAGGAGACTCGCTTGAGCCCAGGAGTTGGAGGTTGCTATGAGCTGTAATGCCATGGCACTCTACCCAGGGGGATAGCTTGAGGCTCCGTCGCAAAAAAAAAAAAAAACTTATTTGTAAGGGACTTGATTTCTTATTTTTTTCTGTTCAAGGATATATGAGTTTTGTTAAATGAAGAAAATGGTTCTCTAGTTTAATGCTCTGGAGTGAATTACAGAACATAGAAACTATCTGTACCTTGGAGGTATGTTATTTTCAAATTATGTCAACTAAAGTGTACAAGAAAATAACATAAATCCTTCTTTAGGAAGAAAGAAAATAATAACAAAAATATGATTTTCCCCTTTAAGGATAGAAGCACTTATCAGTAAAGTGTTTGTTAGCTAGATTTGAAAGTTCAAGAAAAGTTTCCATGACAAAGGCACTTGCCTTGATTGAACTAACTATTCTCTAGCTCCTGATACCCAAGGATAAGATAAGAATTTTTCTAGTACGAGATAGTCCTATTCATTCTGTCCTTGTAGCTCCACAGCAGACTTTTTGTTTAATTCAGGGTCTCTAACACTTATGAAATATTGTTTGGGTAAATTACATTAGTTTAATAGTGGTTTTTATCCAAAGCAATAATGAGCGGCTCAAATGTTCAGTGATGTACATGATTCACAGGAAACATCTGAGACCTTCCTTAAAGGTAAATTGTAATCAACTTTTATTAACACAACCACCTGATTTCTTCTACAAGAGTAGATTAAACAAAATAACAAAACATTTCCTGACAGTTTGGCCCCTAAAATCTAAACATAATTCAGTAACAGGGTAAGATAATTATGTGGCCTTGGATAAGCCCACATTGCAATGGGGACTCAGGAGTGTACAATGCGAACTTATCTGGCACAGGCTATGTCCAGAAGTAGGCACATACTTGTTGGCTAGTGCTTCAACCATCTTCCTCATTCCCATGCTCTATCCTCTGTCTTTGAGAGACCCACTCATGGAGAAACCCCAGTCAAGCTAATTTTCTTCTTTTCCTTTTCCTCCAATCACCTTCCCCAGCTCTAAGCTTAAAGGCAGATGTGGCCACTTACAGGTTAGTGTGCCAGCTGTGCAAGGGCCCTCTTTCCCTGCAGGGAAATGGAGCACAGCTAGGAACAACCTGCCTGGAGTGTGCCTGCTCTAAATTTTCCTAAGTATAGGTACCTTCTAAAGTATATATTCCCTTCTCCTTACCCCCATAATAATTTAAATTTCTTTCACAAATTAAGTATTATTATCTCTTATTGGAAGTAATCTAAAACATGTTCACCTAGCCCTGGATAATTTAGAATTTAATCTGTGTGTATGTCTATTTTTTTTATGCTGTGTATCGTATAAGAATGTAACTTAAAATAGCAATATCAGCTCAGTGCCAGTAGCTCACTCCGTGGTTAGGGTGCCAGCCACATGCACCAGGGCTGGTGGGTCTGAACCCAGCCAGGGCCTGCTAAACAACAATGACAACAACAACAACAACAAATAAATAAAATAGCAATATCTATAATTATTTCAATTTATTTCTATGTTGATAGGATTGGAGTACTCACTGTAATGCTTTATTCCCTGACTTTGTGTGGGTGGTGAGCTCCAAGGTCATGCATGTCTGAGTATGTGCCTGTTGCTTTTCATGGGGCATACAACCTGACTGGTGGAGAATTGTTGGATAACAGCTTTCCCTCTTAAAACTGTGGCTTTTATGTTGTGGCAAAGATTAGCCTGACTTTCCTTTCTTTGTAGGTAAATTTTTTCTTGCTGTTTTATGTTTCCAGGATTAATTTCTTATCTTGAAGTTCATGATTTGCTTCCATGTGTGTCTGGGAGCCGGTCTTCTGCCATTAATTCCACCTGTCTCTTATTGAGTCTTTTTGATCTGAGGCCATAATTCTTTCTGTTTTTAGTTCAGGCAAGTTTTTCTTCTTTAGTTTTATGACTGTTGCTTCTTTTCTATTTGTTTTGGTCCTTTCTTTCACATATTGGATGTCTGGTCTCTGTTTTTAGTGCCTCTTCTTTCTTTCTCATAATTTTATCTCTCTTCCCTTTCTTTAGCTTTCTGGGCAAGCACCTCAGTTTTGTCCAAACATTATTGATTTCTTAGTATGTTGATTCTACTCTGCATGCCTTTCAATTCTCTTTCAGTTTCTGTTATCACACATCTGCTATCACAACTTCTTTCTTGCTTTAGTCAATTTTTAGTATGCTTGGGTCTTAACTAGAGTCTTCCAAATCAGATAACTTCCTTAAATTTCTTGTCCCAGACATGTCCATCTGGGCCTGACTTGCTCACAGCCCCTTCTAGAGGACTCTGGAGGGCAAGTCTAACATACCAAAGATACCTTCTGTCTTTCCTCTCTGGCCTTGACTGATTGGACCACAGATGGACATTTGAACTAAAGAGGCTTCATCTTTCATGAATTTGAACAGAGAGGAAAGAAGGTAAGTTGTTTAGGCACTATTTCATAGAAATCATTTTTATAAATTTCAGAATATTATGGGAGTATGCACATTTTAGTTAACATAGTTTGCTTTTGTACACTTTATTGAACCTGTTGGGTGTGAATTTACTTATTCCTTTCTCCCTCCTCCCAACTGCTTAATTTCCGATGAGTATTTACTTCCATATGTGCA
Organism: Galagoides demidoff; assembly: GCA_963574575.1. Taxonomy (NCBI): domain Eukaryota; kingdom Metazoa; phylum Chordata; class Mammalia; order Primates; family Galagidae; genus Galagoides; species Galagoides demidoff. The sequence continues at coordinate 8,199 of CAUYQV010039791.1, read as the reverse complement.
TGTAGGTGTTGATCAATTAGTTACAATGTGGTATTGAGTGTATGTAGTATTTATCTTTCCATTCTTGTGATACCTCACTCAGAATTCTTTTTTTTTTTTTTTTTTGCAGTTTTTGCCCAGGGCGGGGTTTGAACCCGCCACCTGTGGCATATGGGGCTGGTGCCCTACTCCTTTGAGCCACAGGTGCCACCCAAACATAGAATTCATTTTTAGAGAACTTAATTAATGAGAGCTCAAAACAGATGTGTAGTGGATTCTTAAACATATATGAAAGAAGTATCATACTTAAAACTCTCTGTTCCTTGCCTGAATTTTTAATCTGGACCCCATCTCATTAGCTTGGTGGGAAAGTCACTTAATTTTTTTTAAAGCTAATTTAATTCTAGGTCAGTAAAACGGGGGGTCTTACAGAGGTTTAAGGCATTGGAGTGGATGCTCTAGGCATTGGTTCTTGGTCGAGGTATCTTGCTTAGAATCTTCAGGTCCTGGGTTCTGCTGTTTCTGTACCAGGCGTGGAATGTGCGGTTAGTTCTTTGGCATAACTGGGGATTTTTGAGCAATTCTTCTTGGCTCGTGTCTGTAGGCTGTGCTGGGGGAGGGCTCAGGTCTCAGCTACATGCAGAATCATTGGACTCCCGTCCCCCAGGCAGGCTTCTGGGAAGCTTCTTTGGTTTTAGAGAATATACTCACTGTTCCTTTGCATTCCCTCAGAGAAACTTTTTTCCCTCAGGACATTTGGCAAATCTCTGACTATCTCAGGCTTTGGAGCAACAGCAAGGAAGGGAGACTCTGTTGTGACTTCTACTTTCTGCCTTGACACAAACCTCCATGAGAAAGGAAGCACAAAAGCAGCTATGCTTGAAAGAGCAAAGGAGGAAAAACAAGTTGGTATTATGTAATAGGTATTTTATTGCCTCTGGAACTCCATGTTCTTTTACATATAGAACTAAAAAAAGACCTCTTTTATAGTTACTATTGTTTCTCTTTACTCAAACTTGACCTGTGAGATTCTATCCAGGATTGGTGTGCATCTTGAAAATAGGTAAATTTATTTTTCTTGAGCATTCTCACTTTCTACTTGGATGTTTTTAGAATCTTCCATCTGACTGGAGCTAGACAGTGTTTCCTCCCTCAGCCATAGGACAGCCTCAGGGGAAAGAGCAGGTTGTTAACCTTTGGGTAGTCCTGATGGCATGTGTCACACAGGTGTCTCTGTCTGAGGGCATGACTGTGCCAGGACCCAGGCCTGCCACAGCCGTGCCCCTTCCTCAGCACTTGCCCACCATTCCAGGGAAGAGTCTCGACCAGTCTCTTCTGAGCATTGCTGGCAGTGGGCTCAGGGCTGATCCTTGCTACATGGGCAGGTTGTGCCTCCCTCTTCCACTGTTGCTGCTGTGGTTTGGAGCTCATGTCCTCAGGCCCCCCCAAGACCCTGTCTTCTTGGTCCATTGTTCCGAAGTTTCTCCAAAGGAGGGGATTTGGATTTTCTTCTTACTTCCCACTCAGACAAACTAATTTTCTCTGGGAAGTGATTTGGATGTTGCTTCTTGCCCTCTTGATTTGGGTTGCCACTATCAGTATCTCTAGAACTTTCTGGCTTGTTGATGGCTCCTTTCCTTAATTTCAAGCACCAATGAGATTTGTCCTGCTTCTCTATTTCCTTAGAGATTTTGGACACCTATCCTCAGTTCTCCATTTGTTTTTTGAGTTGAACATCTTTTCTCATTTTCTTCCCCATCAGTTATCTGTTGCCTTTAACATCTAAATAGATAACAGATTCTGGCTTGGTGCCTATAGCTCAAGCAGCTAGGGCGCCAGCCACATACGCTTGACCTAGTGGGTTTGAATCCAGCCCGGGCCCACCAAACAACAATGATGACAACTACAACCAAAAAAAAGAAGAACAAAAAACCCCGGGAGTTGTGGTAGGTGCCCAGCTACTTGGAAGGCTGAGTCAAGAGAATCACTTCAGCCCAAGAGTTGGAGGTTGCTATGAGCTGTGACGCCACGGCACTCCTACCCAGGACAACAGCTTGAGACACATTCTTCTATAATTATAATATGAAAGTGTCTATGAACAAAAACAGATACTATTTTCCTGGAAAATGCGTGGAAAGAGTGTTTCTGGGCAAGTTTATGTAAGGTTTTAAGCAGCTGCAGCTGCACAGCCAGGATGTAGTTAGTATTTGGGGATAGGTGAATGTCTGCAATCCATGCATCTCTTTGATTTCTTTTTAGTGTCTAAGTAATCATTTGGTGCTCTTCTTCTTAATTCTTCTAATTTGATTTGGATTTGATATATTACCCCAAAGCCTCCCGAAGTGCCACTGACTTTGATAGCTGTAGTTCAAGAAAATTTTTCTTTGAGAATATGGGTCCTTTTGAGCTCCCCCTCAGTCTGAGATACCACATCTTTTGAAAGTGCAGAAGTTGAAGCCTGTGGGTGCTGTGAGGCAGAGGATCCCTCCCCCCAACACCTGGTAGGGCTCTACACCCCTGAGCCTGGCTGATGCAGCTTGCCACCCATGGTCACTGAGTCGCCTAAAAGCTAAGCATCCTTTTAAAAAAGATTTCTGGACTTTTAAGGCCAGGTATAGTGGCTCATGCCTGTAATCCTAGCACTCTGGGAGGCCCAGGCAGGTGGACTGCCTGAGCTCACAGGTTCAGAGACCAGTCTGAGCCAGAGTGAGACCTTGTCTCTAAAAATAGCTGGGTGTATGGTGGGCACCTGTAGTCCCAGCTACTCGGGAGGCTGAAGCAGGAAGATTGCTTTGAGCCCAAGAGTTTGAAGTTGCTGTGAGCTATGATGCCATAGTACTCTACAGGGGGCAACAAAGTGAGACTCTGTCTCAAACAAACAAAAACAACAACAAAAAAGGAATTTCTGGACTTTTAATTTTGAAATAATTTTAGACTCAAAGAAATGCTGCAAAAATAATAGGGTTCCTCCATACTCCTCATCCAGTTTCCCCTATGAACATCCTACATAGCCAGGAAATTAATATTAGTATAGCAAATTAACACACTAGTAATTAAGCTGCAGGCCTTATTCAAATTTCCCCAGCTTTTCCCCTGAAGTCTTATTCTTGAGGGTCCTTTTACAAATGATTTTTTGTGTCACAAATATTTCTAAATGACCTGCATCAGATCTGTGGTCGTATCTGGAAGGGAAAAGAAGGCCAGGATAATTTTGAGTTACATACTTGGTTATTTGTGTATTACTTTTGAAATCACAGACTAGCACGGTGTCAGGCATGTTGTCTTGGCTGAATTAATGTTGACTGTAGCCCTGTGGATCACACTGTGATTTCAGAGATAGACTAGATGGCATCTTTGACTTCAGCTTAAAAACCTGTAGAGTAAATCTTGTTCTTATTTGGATAATTACAAAGACTGAGGTTTTCTGTAAGGAGCACTATTGGAGCAGTTGTTCTCTCGATAACAAAAGAAAGTGCTTTTCTGAAGATTAGGAATTGATTGTGATCAATGGACAATCCTATGGGCCATTAATTCTAATCTTTTTATGTAGTGGGCCTGGGAGGAGAGGTAGCAGGTATAAGGAAATATAGCCTTGGCTGGCTTCCTCAGCATAACTAGAAATAAATTATTTTGAGAGCTCCCTGGTGTTTGGATAACACTTTACAGTCATTGGTTTTCTGTGTGGTATCTCATCCTCCTCTCAAAACCTGATCAAGCTGTTCTGGTAAGCAAAGTGAAATAAAGCATCTTAACTGGCTCAGTTTCTTTCTTTCTTTCTTTTTTTTTTTTGGAGACGGGAGCCTCAAGCTGTCCCCCTGGGTAGAGTGCAGTGGCATCTCAGCTCACAGCAACCTCCAACTCCTGGGCTCAAGCGAGTCTCCTGCCTCAGCCTCCCAAGCAGCTGGGACCACAGGCGCCTGCCACAATGCCCGGCTACTTTGTGGTTGCAGCCGTCATTGTTGTTTTTGGCAGGCCCAGGCTGGATTCAAACCTGCTACCTTAGGTGTATGTGGCTGGTGCCTTAGCCACTTGAGTCACAGGTGCCGAGCCAACTGGCTCAGTTTCTTACCAGGCTTAGAGATGGCCTAGATCCAGAGGGCTCCTGAGACAGAGTCAGTGGAGAGCCCTTCCGTATTATCTATGCAGTGTCTGCTTCAGATAACTTTATACCTATGTGGTTAGGACAGTAGTCCTCCCTCATTGGACTCCTCTGAATGTTATTATGTTTACCCGTGCTGTGAAGTTCAAATGCTCCATTAGTAGAATGATGTACTGATAGAAATGAAGAAAGGTGACATCTTAGGCATCCCTTATCAGGTTAAATTACTTCTGAACATTCAGAGAACTGTGAGTGAACAGTTCAAGTCTAGGGCAAGCACAGAAAGTTCTATGACCAGGATTCCCTTTTTTTTTCTTGAGACAGAGTCTCACTTTGTTGACCTCAGTAAAGTGCTGTGGCCTCATAGCTCACAGCAACCTCAAACTCTTGTGCTCAAGTGATTCTCTTGCCTCAGCCTCACAAGTAGCTGGATTATAGGCATCTGCCACAATGCCTGGCTATTTTTAGAGATGAGGTCTTGCTCTCGCTTAGGCTGGTCTTGAACCCGTGAGCTTAGGCAATCCACCCTCCTCAGCCTTCCAAATGCTAGGATTACAGGGGTGAGCCACCATGCCTGGCCAGGATTCACTCTTTACTATCCTTGGTTATGAAGATAATTTATTAGTCACAGTAATTATAACCAATGTTATAAATGCTTACTCTGTTCTTTATTTGAATTATTTCCTTTAATTGGGACAATCTATAAGTAGGCAATATTATTATACCCATTTTTCAGATGAAGCTTAAAAAGTTGGGTAACTGGCCCAAGGTAAAGTAGTTAATGAATACACAGTAAAGCCTTGATTCAAGCCCGGCCAGCCTGGTTAGGAGTCTGTCTTCTTAACCACTAGATCATATTGGGCACAAGTAATTCCAGCATCTTTCTATTATTCCATTTGCTTTGACCTTCAGCATCCTCTGCTGTGATTTGTTTAACACTCATACTCAAGGCCTAGTTTTTTCATACCTATCTACATATACTCTAGGAACTTTTGTTTCCTATTTTCCTATAAAATGACTTTATTGGTCAATCTCCAGGCTCCTTTCTAGAGCTAAAACTCTAAAGTATGGCAACTTTTTTTCCCTCAGAGTCTTACTATGCTGCCTTCGGTAGAGTGCTGTGACGTCACAGCTCACAGCAACCTCAAACTCTTGGGCTTAAGTGATTCTTTTGCTTCAGCATCCTGAGTAGCTGGGACTACAGGTGCCCGCCACAATGCCCGGCTATTTTTTGGTTGCAGTTGTCATTGTTGTTTAGGTGACCTGGGAGTTTGAACCTGCTAGCCTTGGTGCATGTGGCTGGTGCTCTACTCACTGAGCTGTGGGCGCTGAGCTTGCAAATTATTATTATTATTATTTTTTGAGACAGAGTCTCAGTCTGTTGCCCTAGCCCAGATTGCTGTGGGTTCAAGTCATCCTCCTGCCTCAGCTTCCTGAGTAGCTGGGACTACAGGCACCACCATGACAAATGGCTAATTTTTCTGTTTTTTTTTTTAAATTTTAATTTAATTTAATTTTTTGTTACTGTTGTTAGAAGGCCTTGGCTGGGTTCAAACCCACCAGTCCCAGAGCATGTGGCTGCCATCCTAACCACTGAGCTACAGGTGCCCAGCCTGCATTAGCATAATTTCAGCCCATGCTGTAGTTTAATTTAGCAAGCAAAGCTACTTGTATTCAGTTATTATGCTCAGAACTTCAAGGGGACCTATCTGTTTTGTCTGTGATGTATAAATCTACTTTTCTTTGTCAGTTGCAACCATTTCTTGCTCTTCAGAGGTGGTTACCTGGGATAACATGCCTCCTTTTGGCATCTCTTTCCTTCGGCCCTGTGTCACTGTGGCACAGCAGGAGACAATGTGTTTATTTGTTCATTTTTTTTAGAGACAGGGTACCACTCCATCACCCAGGCTGCAAGTGATGCAATCATAGCTCACTGCAGCTTCAAATTCCTATGCTCAAGTGATCCTCCCATTTTAGTCTCCCAAGCAGTGAGGCATGCACCACCACACCTAGATAATTTATTTTTAATTTTCAGAGAGATGAAGTCTCACTGTGTTGCCCAGGCTAGTCTCAAGCTTCTGGCCTCAATCCATCCTCTCTCCTTAGTCTTCCATAGTGTTGGGACTATAGCCATGAGCCACTGCACCCAGCAACACTGTTTTCTTTTTTCTTTCCCTCCTTCCCTCCCTTCCCTTCCTTCCTTCCCTCTCACTATGTTGCCCAGGCTGGTCACAAAATCCTGGCCTCAACCAATCCTCCCTCCCCAGGCTCCCATAGTGCTGGGATTATATATTACACTATACCTGATAATAGTGTTTCCTCCTTCCCTCCAACCCTGCCTCTCTCCCTTTCTTCCTTGCCTTCCTTCTCACCCTCTCACTGGTACTGGGAATATAGTGTTACTGCCCTACCTGGAGCAGGAATGCAAACTGTGGATTCAAAGTGGGTGGGGAAACACAGAAACTCAAAGCCTTGCCACCTATCTAGCACTGCAGCCACTGCAAAAGAGTTTTGTGAGGATGTGCAGTGCTCAGCTGGCTGCAAAGATGCTGGTGGAGACAACTGCTGCATCCACCATACCAACGTCCATTCCCGCCCACTGGCCTTCATGGTGACTGCTGGTCTTTTAAATCACTGCTGAGCTTTTTGCTGAATGTCAGAAGTTAACAGTGAGAAAGCAGTCCTGCTGGGTTTCTATCAGAACTCACTTTCCCTCTCTCTTTGTTCCTGTCTTGTCTGCTCTAACCTCAGTTTGGGTCTCACATGTGGATTAAAGGGACCATCTCCAGATAATCCTCATTCATAATTATTGACAAAACCTTCTCTTGCACCCATCTCTTTTATCCCCCTCCCCTCAATCCCATCAACTCTGCCAAGGCGTCCTTATACTATATTTCTCCAGCAAGATTGGGATCAGTATTTTCACCTTTCTTCAGACCCCCTCCACTGCTTCCTCAGCAGACTCAAATGCCTTTCCCTGTCTCATTTCTCTTTCTCCCACCGGTTTTTCCAGGGGGCATTTCTTGTAGAACCTTTCTCCCTTTCTAGGTTCTCTGCTGCTAAACTTTGTGTCAGGCTTAGCCGCACCTGCAGAGTCTTCCTGTCCAGTTTCCTCACCAAGTCAGGTCCTCTTTTTTATGTAGATAATTCTTGCTTACTTTAAATAAGTCTTTGCCCACAGTTTCAAAAGGTGATGACAATTTTCTCTAAACCCTAGCCTGTCAGAATCTGCTCCTGATACCAATTGTCAGGGCCCAGGACTGGCCAGGTCTCCGGTCCGGCTTAGGTAGGTTCTGGACGCAGACCACTAAGCTACCTTGCTCAGGAACAGTTTCTCTTAGGTCTTGAGGGTTATCTACTTTAGCTGGAGAGAGAGAGTATCTTAGAGCAAAGCAGTCTTCTTAGCATGGATAGATCTTAATCTTTAGTAGAGCTTGGTAATCTTCAGCAGAGAGACACCGTGCTGGCGTTCTGCAGGCAGAAGAGGAGACAGAGTAAGCATGTCCGTGATAGAATGCACATGCTTTTTGTCTGCCTTCTTCTCCAGCCTAATATAAGGCTGAGCTCGTGCCTCTCAACACCACATGTGTAGAGACTGCCAATTCACCAGTGCTCTCATCTTGTGAGCGCTCATGCTTGAGAGCTAAGTCTCTCTCCATGCCCTTTTCACCAAGGTGTTCCATTACAGGTATTTCCTATAACTCTCACTCCTCCTAGCCATAAGCTATATGGACTGCTATACTAGCCTATTCATTGCAACCAAAATGTGGTTATGCTGTTGATGAATCAACCAATCAATGAAGAAATTAATGAATTAAGGATGTCATTGAGTGAATGTAATATGTGCTTTGAGGGCATATAAAAGGATATTACTCATGGGCTTGCATTAAAGAAACTTAGAGTTGCTAAGGCGCCAGCCACGTACACCTAAGGTGGCAGGTTCGAATCCCCAGCCCGGACCCACCAAACAATAATGATACTGCAACCAAAAAATGGCCGGGCGTTGTGGCGGGTGCCTGTGGTCCCAGCTACTTGGGAGGCGGAGGCAGGAGACTCGCTTGAGCCCAGGAGTTGGAGGTTGCTATGAGCTGTGATGCCATGGCACTCTACCCAGGGGGATA
>CAUYQV010039784.1:0-59298 GCA_963574575.1 Galagoides demidoff | reverse complement strand
AAATGGTAATTGTCAGAGATAGTTGAAACCTACAAGGAAACAGAATTACCTTTTCCTTTCTGTCCCATCACTTTCAAAATAACCTCTCCATCTCCTGGGTGGAGTTACACTGCACCTTTTATGAGGAAGACCACTGGCTCCTTCCTTTGGTCTCAACTTTACCCTTCACTTTGTGCACTTGGGTCTGCTGGGAGTGAAATTTAGTCGTCCCCTCAGCTCTGCAAAGACTGACTTCAAAAAGCTGTAAAATTGCCATATCAAGGCTCAATTAAAGCCTTTGCCCAGGGCTAGCCTCCTTTTTCATCTTAGATGTGGAGTGTGTGTGGTTTTCCTCTTCTCATTCCATAGCAGAGCTGCAGAACACATGAGCTGTGGTTTGCAAGTTTTTTTTTTAATGGAGTGGAGAAAGGCCTGATCTGGACATGTGGTTGCCAGAAAGTAAGGACTGTGGTTTGGTTAGATGTGTGCATTTCCATGGCAAACCAAGGGGTTTCAATCTGAGTAGGAAGGGGCGCCAACAGGGACGCTGTGAGAAGTGGCCATTTGAACGTTTCACCCTCTGGTTTTATTCAAGCAGCACCTAAATTCATGTTCTGTGACAAACAAGATTCTTCTCAAGACTCTAGTCATGTTCTGCACCGAATTAGTGAACACCAAACTGGTGCTCTTAGGGGTAGTACAGAGCTAGGGTTCCTACAAGCCACTGCTCACAACATTTTTGTCGAGAGATCAAGATATGACTTAGTTTTATATGTGCTTCTATTGAAAGATACCTTATTTAATATATGTATGTATTGTTGATGCGTGAACTCTAAACTCACCACCAACACTACTCTAACCCAGGGTTGAATGACGTTTACCTAACACACGTATTTTCTCTGTACGACACACCCCAGCCTTTTTGTCCTCTGAAAAAATAGACAGCACTTCAGCTCTATGCTTGGGGGCCATTTTAAAGGGCAAAATCATCAACAAAATCACAAAAATGCAAAAGACATGACGGTCAGTGGACCTTGCAAAGGATCCCTCTTTACTGCAAGTGTGCCGAAACAAGAAGGCTGGGTGTCCGCTTGTCTCACCTGCGTTGAAACACGTGTGTTGGTCGACTCAAACTTTCCCCTGTTTCGTGCATGGACAGAAATGGCCGTGAAAGCACCGTGAATACCAATTTTGGCAGTTACAAGTAAATTTTAGTTCAGAAACAAATTCACAAATATGGAATTCAAGAATAATGAGGACCAGCTATATATAGAAAAGGTGTACATTAGATAACACTGATTTCTTTTAAAAAAGCATGAGAAATCTTTAAAAGAAATACCTATTTTTAAGAAGTAGATAGTATTTTTTGGAACATTTTCCAGATGAAGTCAGGTGCCACGCACTTCTAACAGCTGTTCAAAAGGAAACCCTGGTATCAGCCCACACTTTGCTTTATCCAATGATTTCTCTCCTATATCGAAGGCTTCCAGATGAGGGGATTTAATCACCTTTATTTTTTTTTTTAATTTTTATTTATTTATTTTTTGAGACAGAGCCTCAAGCTGTCGCCCTGGGGAGAATGCCGTGGCATCACAGGTCACAGCAACCTCCAACTCAGGGGTACAAAACAAGTGTTGGATAAATTTCCAAGAACAACCTGGGACCTTTTCACCCAGGGCTTTATTTGGAATCAACCCCTCCCTTCCTCAACCTCTCCCTGCATACTTCCTCAATTTCAGGCTGTTTCTCTACCCTTGAGAGGGCAGGAACTAAAAGGCTTAGGAGAGGTTTCTTTTTCAAGGGTAGGGGGCTTGTTCCCTACTGGTCTTAGGGAGAGAAGGTCAAGGGCTGGGGGCTTGGTTATTACAAGAGCAGTCAGGCTCACGTGGGGTAATCTGAGAACCAGAACATTAGCATGCTGTGTCTTTATGATGTTATACCAAGAATAACCTTGGAGCTGAAGCTGGGAGTGCCCCTTCATCAAATTGTGCTCAGAGACCTGGACAGCAGTGGCCTCATGAGGAAACCTAAATGCCATTGTGGCCATGTGGAATCTAACAGAGGTAAATTCATAGAAGCAGAGCATAGGATGGTGGTTGCTAGTGGCCAGTGGGCAAGGTGGGGAGGGGGGATGTTTGGGGGAATGCTGATCAAAGGTATAAAATTTTAGTTAGACAGGAGCAATACGTTCAAGAGATCTATTGGACAGCACGGTACTATAGTTAGTGACAATGATTTATTTTCTTAAAAATCACTGAAAGTAGACTTTAAGTGTTTTTGCCACAAAAAATGGTAAGTTTGTGGGGTAATTCATATGTGAATTAGATTAGGCCATTTCACATGTATGCATATTGCAAAACATAATGTTACACGCCGTAAATAGACACAGTTTTTATTTGCCAATTAAAAAATAAAATAATTATTTTTTAAAAATGCCTCTGTGGGCTCGGTGCCTGTGACTCAAGTGGCTAAGGTGCCAGCCACATACACCTAAGGTGGCGGGTTCGAATCCAGGCTGGCCCGCCAAACAACAATGATGGTTGCAACCAAAAAAAATAGCCAGGCATTATGGTCCCAACTACTTGGGACGTGGAGGCAGGAGACTCACTTGAGCCCAGGAGTTGGAGGTTGCTGTGAGCTGTGATGCCACAGCACTCTACCCAGGGGACAGCTTAAGCCTCTGTCTAAAAAAAAAAAAAAAATGCCACTGTGAGGCTCGGCACCTATAGCTCAAGCGGCTAAGGCTCCAGCCACATACACCAGAGCTGGCAGGTTGGAATCCAGCCCACACCCGCCAAACAACAATGATGGCTGCAACCAAAAGGTAGCCGGGCATTGTGGCAGGCACCCGTAGTCCCAGCTACTTGGGAGGCTGAGGCAGGAAACTTGCTTGAGCCCAGGAGTTGGAGGTTGCTGTGAGCTGTGATGCCATGGTACTCTACCCAGTGCTACACTTTGAGCTTCTGTCTCAAAAAAAAAAAAAGATTCACTATGAAAGCAACATGGCTGTGGGTGGCCATGCTGCCCGTGGTCAGCACAGACCTCCCCACGTGCTGGTCTCCCTTGGCATCTCCACACTCCAGCAGATGATTGAGCTGATCCCCATGGTTTACCTCCAGCTGCCTCTGCATGACACAATGACCCTTTACTGAACAAAAATCAAAATGCGGTCAGGCATGCCATTTGGGTGAATATGCCAGGTCATGCTTGAAGCCTTTTGCGAATGTCCCTCCTAAGCTCATGTAGCTAAAACAATTCAAATGATGAGAGTTTCTAGGGGTTAGGATGTGGACATATTTGGGAGGAGCTGTCAAATATGTCACCCATCCAGCTGTTTGCTGTAGACCCCTTACCCCTTCGGGGGGCCCAGACCTTTGATAACATTCTTTCTCTACGTTCAGTCATGTATTAAATACAACCTTTAGACACAGATCCTTTTTAAATTAATATTCTTTCAACCAGCTATGAATCTACTAATCAATATATCACTTGACCGTATTTTTCCATCTTCCCACAAGGCTTCCCTGACAGAAAGTAGCCAAAGTTTAACTGAAATCTAGAAAGGACAGAGCCATGACATTCCATGAGCCATTCTGACTCATTCCAGAACTTAGGATTCCTTTGGGAATTCCCAGTGTATAATCAGCACTGTGGCATGCAGTTTCTTCCATAAAAAGTAATATCTTTTTCATGGGCCAGAGCATTTGCTGAGAGTATTATGAATCATTTCTTGTTTCTGTATATAGTTTTTATTAAATTCATTCATGCTGGGATTGGAACAAGAAAATATGTCCTCATAGTCTTTAAAACTATCCCAACTTCTATTCTCTGGCTGAAAACTCTCATTTTCTTTGCCTTAACTTCTCACCTAATAACATCTTTATTTCTTTCTTCACTTTCAAAACCAGCACCAGCTTCCAACACCAGACAGACATTGGCTTCCCCTCTAAGAGATATAGTCTTTTATTATTTCATGAGACCAGCTAAATATGTAACGTTGAGTAAGGAACCAGAAAGGCCGCTGGAATGGGGCTGCTTTGTGGTGGCCAGGCCTACTCACTGGGGTGCAAGATGGGAACTTAACGCTTTTCAACATAACAAATGATCACATGGATCGTTGTGATGGTTCATGAACATTGTCACCAATATCAAAGCTGCCAATATCAAGGACTACCATATGTTATATCAGTTATGCTACCTGTTTCTCTGTATTGTCCATGGCGGAGACATACTGACTTCTTTTTATTTTGAGCACTATTCCAGAAGGCCCGACTCTGGATCCCGTGTGCCAATTCTCATTCCAATCACGCATCTCCAGTGTAACAGCTTTTCTTCCTTTTTTCTTCCTAACCTGGTCTCCTGCTGCCGCTTCATCATAGTTTTATGTGTAAGGTTGGCTTCACTACACTTGGGAAAATGTAGCTTTTTGAGTTTTCTACCATTGATTGAATCTTCATGAGCCCCCTTGCATGGAAGGTAGGGAAGCAAACTTAAGCTCAGCTGTTAATGATACACAGCCTTTTTGAATTAAACAAAAGCAGACTACTTTTTGTGTAAATGACTCATTTTTGGACACACGAAATCCTTTGGAATTCAGTTCCTGACCCTTACTATTTTCTAGCATGGTAGAGCTTCCAGTGGCCTCACGTTGGAGAAGGGGAGAAGGAGGACTCAGGATTATCTGCTGTTCCAAGATTCTGGGTCCTTGCTGGCTGGCAAAGGGTGGACTGCTGAAGAACAATGGGCCCATGTGGTCCTTCAGAGTCTGTGGTCCTGGCCACCTGTCCTGATGGCAAAGGCAGCACACATAATAGCCGCTTTGACCTGACCCTGGCCCTCTGCCCATCCATCTGTGGCTCCCTAAATGGGGCATACAGGAATGTATGAACCCCTGCACTTCACTGTTTGCTGTGTGGTGTTAGGGCACTGCCTGGGATGCCTTCATCTTCCCACTTCCTGTCACGGCTGCTCCCCCATCTCCCTGGGTCATATGCAGAGCTCCTCTTAGAGATGGGGGCCTCCCCCGGTGAGCCCAGAGAAGCATCCACTTGCCGCCTTCCCTCCTGATCTCAGGCTTCCAGGTAGCTTAGCTGTTCCTGTAGCATTCCCACCGGTGTACTACCTAAATGTAGCCCCTGAAAGAGAGAACAAGGACAATCGCCTCTGGGCTTCAACTGACTCTGCTCTTTCCCACCACTCACCGGGGCTGGAAGGAGTGAACTCTGTTTTTTTCTTTCTCTGTGGAAAAGAACTCCTACATCAGGTGGTGACTGTGGCTCAAAGGATTAGGGTGCTGGTCCCATACCATATGCTGGAGGTGGCGGGTTCAGACCCAGCCCCAGTCAAAAACTACAAAAAAAAAAAAAGAACTCCTACATCACAGTCTCTTTCTTTCCTTCTTTCTCTTTTCCAGTTTAATAAGTCATTTTTTAGTGTTTTGTTTTAAAGACCGAGTCTCACTTTATCACCATGGGTGAATGCTATTGCATCATAGCTCACAGCAACCTCAAATTCTTGGGCTCAGCCTCCTAAGTAGCTGGGACTACAGGTGCCTGACACAATACTCAGCTATTTTTTTAGAGATAGGGTCTTGCTCTTGCTTGGGCTGGTCCTTCCTTCCCATAGTCTCTTTCGTGAGGGTCATGACACATCCTCGTTCGGTCTTACTGGTGAAAGGGAATCCTCCCTACGCTATGGAAGAGACCCTGTGCTTTGCACTGACCAGGTATGAGTAGGTCAAGGTGTTCAAGATGACAAGAAACCTGAGATCACAGATAATGCCCTGGTTTGATAATCCCAAAATATATCGCTACCTTTAACACAATGTTCTGGATTTATGGAGGAGAAATTCTGTTCCCAGAATTAATCATTCAAAAAATAATAGCTAATATTTATTGGCTATTTATGATATGCTAGGTGTTTAAAAAATTATTTCTTTATAATAATAACTTTACTAAAACATATTTCACATGACATATAATTTAATGCACATCTAATCTTACGATATAAATACCATGACTATTCCCAATTTACACATGAGGAAATGTGGCCTGGATAGATGGTCAAGTGCCTTTCCAAATTCACATGGGTGAGGTAAAGAATTATTGTCCGAACCCACTTCTGTCCGACTGGGAATGCCAAGCACTTCCAGCCTACCCCTACCCCATCTCTTTCTCCAGCTCATCAGCACGCTGCCCCAGTTTGCTCTTCCCTAAACTCTCTGCATCCTATGGGCCTGTCAAACCATCCTACTTGCTGTCCCACTTCTATTCCATCTCATTCTCCCTTCTCTAGGTCTTTGTTCTTTCTGTTGCCTTTGTCTGGGACATCCTCTCCTCGCCCCAATCCCAAACCTCTGATCCCCACAGCGAGAAGGAACTTATACCTAAATTCACTTCATCTTTTCACTTACAGTGTCTCACCAGTGTCTCAACTTTCATGTAGAATTAATCATATACTATTCTGGGAATCACTTTGAGACTCAGGCTTGCATCTCTGCCATCGTGGTTTGTGCATAGCCTCCAGCACAAAAACTGCGTGCGTGAGCAGAAGTCCCTTTTTTCCACACTCTGGACCACCCTGCAGCAGAGTACAGTAAAAAGATAACATTGGATCTTGCCCAGGAGCTGGAAACTCAAGGTTACCATTACATGAGATTCTGAAGACTAATTCTTTCATCTCAGCCTGTGATTCGCTTGTAGAAATTCCACAGAGTCAACAATGGGATGCAAGGAGCTTGTGTCTGCTCGGCTCTCTGTTCTAAGCGCTGACCTCCCTACTTCTTAGAGGCAAAGTCCCCTGCCTACCTTCCCATTCTGTGATGACTTTTTCTGAGTTCTTGTGAAACTCTCCCCCCTTCTCAATTTGTTGTATCTGAAGAAAGTGCCGAACCCATTTTTAGAAAATGGAAAAATGTCCTGTATTTTAAGTTCTTTGAACATCCACATAAAAACACAAGGGTCAAGATTTATTATTGTTGTTGACGTTGCATTTGAAGTGGTCAGCATGCCCCACGACCTAATGACAAAGGGTCTCAACTTTGAAGATAGATGTGAAAAGCCAGAAAAGTGGCCTGCGAGATGGAGTCTGAGAAGCTAAGCTGAAGCAGCACAGCTGACCGGTCTGCTCGGCTCACATCCTTACCCACATCCCTGTGATTATCTAGTTAACGTTTCTCCATGATTGTGAGGACGTTTATCTCAGGAGACGCTGAGGAGATCGTCACACATAGACAATAGTATTGTGATATTTGGTAGAGCAAAGGTTACTTTGATGATGTGATGTTTTCTTCGATGATTCTCTTAGATATTTTGTTGAAATGAATAGCATCTTTCTGTGGTTTAAACATTTTGCATTGTTCCAATGAAGACTATTTTGATTGTATTTCCTATCAGGTACTTAAAATTTTCTAGGTTGGTTTCTTTGTATTTCATTATAAAAGTTATTGGAATTGTAACTGAGGCAGAACGGAATTGAGAGGCTGCTCCAGAATTGCTGGTCTTCTGACAAATAAAGCTTGTATGGACCTAACCCTGCACATTGCACAGTGACAGGCAGCTGGACCCTTTTTGTCCAGTAACAGATGGATCTGGGCAGCCTCTCAGGCAGCCTTTGCTGGATCAGGGACAGGATTTTTGATGATTAATATGTTCACGTTACTGCCTTGGAAGGAGCCAGATTAAGTTGTGCTTGAAGGGATTAAAGATCTTTATTGTGGGAATTGCACAGCCAATTAACTGCCCTGGGTAGCAGTGAGGTTTCTCCTACTATAGGGCTGAAGGTGAAGACGAGGCTTAGCAAAAGACATTGATTAAATATATGTGTGCCCCACCTGTGGGGCTTCGTTCCTGGACACACCAGAGTTTCTTCTCTCAGGTCTCTCTGGGGTCCAGCTGCCCAAGCTTCTGCCAGGGAAGGAAAAAGAGACAGAAGTTGTGTTTGTATTGTCACTTAACAGGGCACTGGCAACCACAGAAGTGATGTATGCCTGGTTGGTAGACCGCAAGAGAGACACTGACCTGGTGACCAGAGGCATGTGGTTCCTGGGAGGCATGAAGCATGAGCTTTGCTCAGGGTCCGCCGGTAGTAACTTGTTTGAAGAATGTACACTGTGTTGTGGGTGGCCCCAGACTTTGTCTTTGAACATGAGCAGACCTTTCCCCTACAACCTGCTTTTCTGGGGCCCGGTTGCCTCCCATCACAATCTGCTTTCCCATGTGGCTCCTGCATCACTTGCAAATAGCTCCATGTATGTATGTTCAAGGCAAGTGTCTTAAGACACCCTCCACCAGCTTTTCTCTCTTTAGGAGAAGAGGAAGAGTGAGGACTAGAGTACCTCTGGGGTGATTCTCTCTGGTTTCCCTGGAATCCCAGTGTCTGTCTGGATTATGAGGCCCCTTGGATAGGATGCATTTTTGGCCTATGAGAGGAGGAGGAAAGCTATCTTTCCTGCAGCTTAAGATTCTATTGGGAGGAGGTAAAGTCTCCATCTTTCTTTAGGCCTGCATAATATTCCATGGTGTACATATACCACAATTTTTTGACCCATTCATGGGTCGATGAGCACTTGGACTTCAGTAAACATTCTGGTACAAATATCCTTGTTATACGGTGATTTTTGGTCTTCTGGATATATACATACTAGAGGAATTGTAGGATCGAATGGCAGGTCTGAGAATTCACATTTTAGCATTGTTTAAAGCCTATGTACAAGCATCCCAACAATTCAATCCATACTGAGTACAAACCCTCACAGTTCTCTTGCAAAATGAATCCAAAGTGTAACACTCCTAATTGCTACATAATTACTGTACCTTATTAAAGTATAGCCAGAATCACTCCTCTTTTCTGATGCACCATGAATAGTTTTTGGCTAGAATAAGCTTGTCTCTTTGCTTCCTTAACATTGCATATAAGACTATGCTGAAAACAATGTGGTTCCAACATACACGTCTCTAAAGATCTTGTTTAATGAAAGGGCTAAGTTAGTAGAAGTTAGTTACACTCTCAAAGCTCATATAACTGGTGATATTTCTCTTTCTGGATCCCCATTACTAGATCAGGGCATCTCCATCCCCTTTTTGCAAAAACCTCTATCCCTGCTACCTCTGGAACACTCTCTCTTCTTAATTACTGCCATTTACTACTTCCTGTACAGCATAACGAACTATTCACCTTAATTTACTGAATATACTGATATCAAATTTGAATTGTTCTGGTTTGCTTCAATTCCTACTCTTGACCTGGTGGATATCAAAATCCTAATAGAAGATCCAAAATGTAGCTTTAACTTTACCACCAACACTGGTCTCCAGTTCCAGTTCATCTTCACTATGTACTTCAGTGTTAATGCCCCAATATCACCCTAAACTCCTATATTACCCAAACGCTCTGGCCACAGTCTCTTGTATTTTTTGCTTTCTCCTTATTTGTACATTAAGTGGTTGTGAATCATACCAGTTTATGGGCCTCACTTTCTCTCTCCTCATCTTTTTGCCCCATCCTTAGTTTATTTCCTGTTCACATAGATTCCATCATCTGTCATTACAATCCTTCTTTTGACAATCTCCTAGTCCCTGTGATTATTATATGTTTTAAATGCACATATTCTGGAAACAATCCCAATCTGGAATAAAATTATTCCCCTGCCTTCTGTGTGGCTTCACTCAGGTCACTGTATGTGACAGGAGAGGAGTTTACATGGGCAAGATGAACTCTCCTCATTACTAACCTCAACTCATCACTGTGTTTATTCCTTTTATCTTAAAGTCTTCTTTGCTGTAATTTAATTTCAAATTTCTAAAAGACATTTTTCTGTTTCTAAAGCACTCTCCCCACTAACCCATTCCCTTATAAGGATAGATAAATATTTTGAAGTCATATTAGTTAAATTGTAGAATTTAAAAATATACAGCGGTGGTGGTGAGCTTTCCAGGTCAATTTTTATTTAAAAACCCATAGCAGAGGAAAGTGCAATATTGCAGCAATGACCACTTTGAGGGTGTTGCTCAATATATAATGCTCATGTTTAGGTTCGTCTGCTGTACAGGAGGGAGTAAAAACTCAGATCATATCCAATGTGGAGAGTCTTAAAGAGAATCTCACCACATTATCTGGAACTACAACCATAGGAGAAGATCAAACCAATCTCAACGCACCTACTGCCCAAACCCCAGGGGACAGTAGGCATGTCTGCCTGGGACTAAATTGTGCAGAAATGACAGGAAAGGGAAAATATTTCTGAAACTTTGTGGCTTTAGAAAAATGTTGTAATGAGCTCTCACCCCAGTTATATAGTTTTAGCCATTCAGAGAACTTTAATCCATAAACTTAACTTACTACCTTCTTTAATAGGTAATTAGTTCCCCTCAGGGACCCTAGAAAAGAAAATGTAATTCCCTTCTTAAAAAATGGCATGTTTCTCTCTATATCCATGCCAGCATCTGCCTGTGAGACTTTGTGGTGTGGGCTGTTCTCACTGGGGTAGGTGATATCTCAGGCTGGTTTTGATTTGCATTTCTCTGACCATCAGGGATGATAAGCATTTTTTCAAATGTTTGTCAGCCATTAGTCCATCTTTCTGAGAGAAGGTTCTGTTCAAATCTCTTTCCCCGTGGTATGTGGAGGACAGCGCATGAGGGAGTGGGGGAGGGGGAAGAGGATAGGAGGGAGGGAGATAGGTGTGCTCTCACTTACTGGGCGCAGTGTTAGGGTGTATGGCACACCTCTTGGGGGCAGAACACTATAAGAGGGGCTTTACCTAAGAAATACAAACATTGTAACCTAATTCTTTGTACCCTCAAAAATAAATAAATAGAATATAAACACACACAAAAGTGTCATTTTTACCCATAATAATCTCAAGACACCTCCACAAACATCAAATTTCTGGTGCACCAATTGCAAGCCATCAAAGACAACCAGGGAGTAATAAAAAAAAGATGCACAGGAAACAACCAGAAGAATTAAGAGATAGCTACATTAAACTGTACCAACCTCAACAGTAGAATTAGCAGATGCAGATTTAAATAAGCATGCTCACCTTGTTTAAAGAAACAAGGGAAAAATTTGAGTTTTTGCATCAAATAGAAAATTATAAGTAAATAAGTATAAAAAAGACCACACAACTTACAGAGATAAAAAGACAGCACAATCAAAAAGTTAATAGATAAATTCAAAGAAGCTTAGATCTGGAGATAATGCTTCAGATTAGTAAATCCTTATTAGTAAAATGAAAGATAAAGCAATATAAATTTGGCATAGGAAAAGATAAAAAACAAACAGAAAAGGATAAAGAGTAAGGAAATGGAAAACGCAGGAGAAAGTCTAAGATAAGCTAGAAGGAGAAGAAAGAGGAGATGGAGAAGAAACAATTTAAAAGGGGCTAAAGACTGAGAATGTTCACAAACTCGGTGAATCAGTATTTGTGGAAGGGAAATGATGTATTCAATATCTGAAGTATCTGAAAGACATCGAGCCAAGAGCATGTCAGCTGTGGAGTAGCTGGCTATTGTAAATTACTCCAGAAGCCAGACATAAAAAGGATGACGGGCTCACGACAGAAGACCTCATACCATATTGTGAAAACCAAAAGGTCTTCATGTCGAGCAGCATGAGGACAGGCTGAGTTGAGAATCTTAAGTCAGAGAGAAATTCAAGGTAGGAGAATTCTCCCATGCGGCTCCTTCTATGCTAAAATCACAGCCTAATAAGGAAGGTGTGGAATCACAACAACCCAGAGTTACGACCTTGGAGTAACCATGTCTGGGAAACCTGAAGTGCCACGTTTCCCTGAATTCCCCTGGCCAGGTGAGGCAGCCCATTTCTTCTTGCTAGAAGCAGGTAGTCCTCCAAGTTATATTTGATTTTTCTGAGGACTATATAGAATACATGAAAGTTGAATATGATTATATATTAAAGGAGATATCACCTATCTTGTCCAGAGAAATGTGTGTACTATAACATATAACCAGTGTGCCAGGAATTCAGAGGGAGGTCTGTGACATGGAGCTTGACAATGGGTCTCTGAGGTTAACAGAAATCAAGGTGCTGTATTACCCAGGGCTTTAAGTTTTTCCACCTTTGGCTTTTGTGTCTTCATGTATATAAATACATAAATATCACACACACATGTGTCAGGTCTAGAAAAGACCAAAATGTTCACTTTGTTTTGTTTTATTTTTAGAAACTCAGATGAAGCTGTAGAAAGGCTAAATTTTATACTGCACGATGATAGTACATGGAAGGAAGACTAAAGAGAGGAAGCAAGGAGGATGTTTATACTTTTTAAAATACTAGGCAATTCTACACAGAACTCACTCAAATGAGATATAATGATACATAGAGGAAATTCACAATCGTTAAATCAATCTTTTGAAACAAATAGATTATTCAAATCAAAGACTACTCTCGTCTGAATAATGACTACATTCAATTTTGGAATTATTGGCACAGTCAGAATAACTATAAGAACTATGTGAGATTTCCAGTTACAACAAATAAAAATAGTCTTTTGACTATAAAGAATTCATTAAAAGTCTTTGGAACCCAGTTGGCCCAACTATAAAATGATTATGTTTAAAATGACCTATAAAATCCTGTTAAGCTCTAGAATCTTAAGTTTTTTGAAAACTATGATTCAAACTATGTATTATTCTCTCATTCAAAAAGACAATAGCAGGCTATCACATTATTGTTAAAATATGTTTAGACACTACTCTCAGGGTTTTCATGATCACATGATGTAGTTCTACCCTTCCTCTAAGTCTCAAATGGTTTACACTTAGCCAATGGTTACTTTCCATTCTTCAGATTTGGGTTCATCCTATATAGATTCTTCCTTTAATTTTATTCTATTTTTTTCTCTCTATCATTTGAATGGCTTTTATCTCATACTCATATGAACGTTGAAAAATTTCTTCTATTTCTTCATGAAACTCCCCTAGTGACCCAGGCAGAAATAATGTCTTTTGTATCAGTGCTTGGTAACTACTATTAACTTAAAATATAATCCATAACTTTCTTTTGTAGTATTTAAGTTTTACCCTGCCAAAGAAAAAACAGTTATTTTAGGGACAATGTCATGTCTCAGGCATGTGATATCCATCCTAATGTCAGCACTATCACTCCCCATTGCTTAGGAACTAAAGGACACTCTCTTAGGATTTAACTGGTAGTGATCTTCAGAGAGAAGAGGAAAGCTGAGAAAAGGTTGACAAAGTTTCATCAATCCTCAATCATGACCCAAGTTCCTAAACCAGGTACATGACTGATAAGTCTAACTACATTTTTTATTGAGTTGCACGGTCAACAATTCACCTGCTTCTCGATGGTGCACCCCTGACGTCTCACCACTAGCCACTCTGCAAGCCAGAGCTGTATCTATGTTCTTTTGGATGTCTTGACAAAATCGTGCCTCCAGGTAAATTAATGTGAGATGAACTTAACTAACTTCAAAGAGCAAATAGCATGCAGAATTTGTAGTAAAAGAAATTTTGCCTTCACTGAAGACCAAAAGGAATTCTAGAACTGAAACACTCTAAAGCAAAAGATTTGTATATGATTATTTACTATCGCATAATAGTTATTATTATTCCTTAAAATTTGAAGTTGATACTTTATGCAGAAAGCATCAAGCATAGAAAGCATCCAAAGACACTTAGCGCTCAGAACATACAATTATTTGAAAATAATTAGAAAATTATACATTGCTTTATAATATTTGGTTAGCTAACTACTTAAAAAAGTTAAGAACTATTAAAATGTAAACTTCCTTTGGGGAAAAAGTATATGAATTTTTGTTCTTTCTTCTTGATATAAAAATGAAGGTGAATTTTGGTTTATATTCATATGAGACTTTCATTTCAAATATTAATTATGTAATTTGCTTATGACTAATACAAATTGTTGAATCATAATGGTTAATAATACATGTTAACTAACAGCAAGGAACATTAGTTAGTTATAAATCTAATCCTTAATTTTAAATAAATGTCTCAGCTGCTCGTGTAAATACATTTCTCTGTAAATTTCTTAAATATATTATTTCCCTTTTAAATGTTGCAGTATATCCAAACACTTATTTTATTACAAGGGTATTACTTTAAACATAGGTGGTGGAAGTTAATGTCGTGTATAATTATATAATTAGAGTCTTGCCCATTTAAATGCTTTTCATTCATACCAAATTCAATTTTTTCTTATGTGTAGAAAAGAAAGGCAAGGAGTTCTATGAAATTTTGTACAAATTTGTTGTATAAAGAAATGCTGCACATTAAAAATAAATCTGACCCTTTTTTTTAAGGACATCTACGAAGGTCCATCTTTAGGAGAAATTGTTTACAAGTGTAATTGAGAAAATTGATGGTGATTATTTTTTATGAAAAATATTTAAAAGGAAGTAGTGAAACATTATGGTATAGTGAAGCTCAATGACTTCAGCGATGGATAGACTGATAAACCTAAAGTTGATTTCTGTTTCTGCCACTTGTTAACTTCTAGCAAAGTCCCCAACTCTCAGGGAAAATGACAGAATTAGAAATATAATGAATAGTATCAGCTTGTGGGTGGTTAATGCTGTGGGTCAACTTTGCACAACGTTAGTGACCAGATATGTGGCCAAACATTATGGTGATGTTTCCATGAGAGTAATTTTAGATGAGATTAATATTTGAGTAAAGCAGATTGGATGTGGGTGGACCGCATCCAACCAGTTGAAGGCTTCAATAGAACAAAAGTCTGACCTCCCTAAAACTGGAGAGAATTCTGCATCGGACAGCTTTCCAAATCGAACTGCAGTGTCAGCTCTTCCCTGGGTCACTAGCCTACTAGTCTACGCTGCATATTTCAGACTTGCCCTAAAGTAAATATCTCTCTCCCCTTCTCTCTCTCTCTGCACACACACACGCAAGCACACACATACAACACAATATTGTTGGTTTTGTTTCTCTAGAGAACTCTCATACAGATTATATGATATTTGGTAAGCATTCAAAATTGTAGTACATTTTAATTAATATCAATATCATTAGCAATTACAATACAAACTACTTTAAACCTCTCTGTTTAATATTTTAAATTATTTTCTATGGGTACACATTATTTTAATAACAGATTAATAAAATAAGTCTTTATAAACTTGAGTGTACCAGTATCCCAAGTCAAATTATTACCTCTATTTCATAGTGAGATTATAATGGAACTTATAGGAAAATAGCTTACAATTTATGAAAGATTATTTTAAAATAAACAAAGAATTTTTGTAAAAAGACCTTAAGAGTTCATTGCAACTTAAAAACACATTAACTTTGTATCTCAGAACCAAGGCATACCAAAGAGATAAGGGGTCATGGATTGGAGTCCCTCTGTTTACTGGGGCTTTTAGGAAAGGATATTGATGAATAAGTAGAGCTCTAACTCCAGGGAAAAAATATAAGAAATAAGAATTATGCTAAAGAAAAATATCTGGTTTTGAGATATTTTGAGTGCTAGATCTGGAAGAGATCTCCATTCTTTCTTCATTTTATAATAAAGAAATCAAAATTGAGAATATTAGATTTATAACAGGTCATACTGCTAGTTAGTAACAGAAATCAGAACTCACAATCATGTTCTGGAGTATATACTATGCCAGTAGTACTGGAAAAACAGAATCAATGATAGGCCACATGTCACTATGATATAACATTGATATACTTTTACTATGAGTAAAGTTTTAAACCTCTATTTCCTTAACAATATGTGTGAATTTTAACTTCACTGAGACATAAAGGGAATAAACACCTCTTTTCTACAGTGATCAAAGCAACTACAGTAAAACCTCTGTAAGTTGACCATCCAAAAGATTTTAACAAGGTGGGGACCGTAGCTCAGTTGTTAGAGCTCCAACCCTGCACAGCCGTGGTCATGGGTTTGAACCTTGCCTGGGCCTGATTAACAAACAAACAAAAAGAGATATAACAAACTGGTCATCACACAGAGGTGGTCAATATAAACTAAGCCTACATACATGTATGTGTGCATGTCTATGAAAATTAGGTCGTTAAGGAGATGGTTGATGTAGGGAGGTCAACTATGAAGATTCTACTGCATTTTCTTGTCAAGACATTAACAATGTAATTCGCCTGTGGTCCCAGCTACTTGGGAGGCTGAGGCAGGAGACTCGCTTGAGCCCAGGAGTTGGAGGTTGCTGTGAGCTGTGATGCCATGCACTCTACCCAGGGGGATAGCTTGAGGCTCCATCTTAAAAAAAAAAAAAACAATGTAATTCCACAAGATCATTCAATTCACTTTTCTAATATGGTATTTTATTTTTTCTTATTGCTTTTTAAGTTTATTTTGATCTTCAATCCAAGAACACCATCCAAATCTGTTCCATTCAATTATAATGTAAATTCCATAACAGGAAAGTCCTTGGAGCTCTGTTCACTATGTTTCTAGTTCTGGGAATATGATCAGATTGAATATGACCTCAATAAATGTTGATTAAATAGATGGATAAAATATTAATTATATTTTCAATTACACAAAAAGACAATGACATATTGCCTAAAACACATTCTTAGAGATGTGAAACTGTCACTAAAAAGAAATAATAGGAGTTTTGTATTTTAGGAAAATTTATTTAGATCAATGTGTAGACATAGTTAGTTCTAGTCAGATGAACCTATAACCAAAAATGTATAAAAGGCATTTACTTTAGGTGAAGTAACATGCAATACAACTCACATCCAAGGTAAACCTATTGTACCAGATCTGTACTTTCTACAGCACAGAGTTTGGAAGAATGTGGTGTGATGTATAAAATGGTATCCAGCATCACTTCACACTGATAAAGAAAATACTTTCCTATAAAAAAAAAAAGCCTATGCTTTTTCAGTGATTAAATACCAAATTAAAAGTAAGCAACCTCCTTCCAAAAAAACTATAATAAGTAAAACCAGCCAAAAATGCTTTTATCATCTCCAAATAGCAACTTCATTGGCCCATTTTTATTTCTAAAATCTCATATTTGAAAGAAATAGACCATTTCTTTTCACAAAGAAATCTAACCATTAGAAATATAGTGTGGTACAACTGCCTGATCTATGAATATACTTTGTGAATCAGACAAATTGCTACTATTTAAATGAAGAAGTGTTATTAACAAGAAATGTTATCTCTTATGAGTTTTTATCCCTAATAGGGAGTTTAAATCTGATAGATTCCTTTTTATATAAAATCTTATTTTTCTGATGCCCTCACCTATGCTTTTAAATGTTTAAGCATTTACTCATTAAAATTAGTCCTGGGATAATAAAGAATTGTGGTAAGGGTCACTTCTTCTTTCATGTTTGCAGTGCCTTTTCAAATATGATTTATCATTTTAAAATTCTATAAGGAACCATCAAAAAAAATCCATAGATTTTATTAGCCAATGTAAAAGCATTTTCTAACAAAAGTTAAGGCAGAAGTAGCAGAAACTAATAGCAATTTTTCTGCACTTTGAGATAAATTATTTAAATTATATTTTAATCATTTACAGAAAAGTTAGCATCTTAGCTGAAAACAAACAAGGTGAAACAGAAGCCTGGGAAATGAATGCCAGACTATCAACCTTGCCTGGCAAATGACATCTCATTTCATGCTCACTAGCTAATCAATAGCTTATTCATCATTCACTGATGTTCAAAACAGAATATCTATCATTTTAACCATGGAAACACTTCAAGATGTTGTTAGATTTTAAAAGTTCTCTACAAGACAGATAATTTATTTCTCTCTGAATCTTCCAGCATGACTAGTGAAGTCACTGTAACCTAAAAGGTATTTAATATATTCATTGAATGCTGAGAAGTAAAAAGGATAATGTTGCTCAGAGCGAGTTGATATGTCTGTGAAAGAGAGAAGAGAAATGGTGAATTCAACATTTAGGCAAACTAAGGTACTGGAATTCAAAAAATAATAATAGCAGGAATCAAGGATAGCTGAATGCAAATTCCAAGAGAGATAGAAAAACAAAAGAGAATATGATGTAGATCATCATGAAAAATTGGAATAAAAAAGAAAGAGAAGCGTTAAAGGAAGTTTATCGAAATAGCATGGCATGGGATTTTTAAAGTATTAATTTTTGATCTCACTCATTCGTTCGTTTCTTTATTTATTCTTTCAGTGTACACAGATGCCTATCAAATGCTGGTCATTCTTCCAGGCGCTAGAAATTAGAAGCAAACAAACATAAAACTATAGCTTCCCTGGAGCTACTAGGCCTAAATTCCAGTGAAGTGCAGCAAATAAACAAAGATGCCATATTTGGTTTGGGAAGAGACAAATATTATAATAGGCTAAAAAGACAAAGTAAGAGAGAGGTGTTAGTCTTTTAGGGAGCTTGGTCTAGAGAAGGTCTTCTCCTATGTGATATTTGGGAAGACTCTTAGATCTGGACGTTGGGGATAAAAACCCTTCAGGGGTCTAGAAATGTCTCACAGTTCCAATGCTGCTGGAGAAGGGGCTCGAGAATAGAAGGGATTAGCTAAAAGAAGTTACAAGCGATTTATAGTATAGTCTGAGGTCTGGTAGCATAATTCCTCCTGCTTTCTTTTTATTTCTGAGTAATGTCTTGGCTATTCGAGGTTTTGTCTGATTCCATATAAAATGAAGTATTATTTTTTTGAGATCTTTAAAGTATGACAGTGGAGCTTTAATAGGGATTGCATTAAAATTGTATATTGCTTTTGGTAATATGGACATTTTAACAATGTTAGTTCTTCCCAGCCATGAGCATGGTATGTTTTTCCATTTGTTAACATTTTAAGCTATTTCTTTTCTTAGAGTTTCATACTTCTCTTTGTAGAGATCTTTCACATCCTTTGTTAGGTAAACTCCCAAATATTTCATCTTCTTTGGCACTACTGTGAATGGAATAGAGTTCTTGACTGTTTTTTCAGGTTGGCTGCTGTTAGTATATATAAAGGCTACAGATTTGTGAATGTTGATTTTGTAACCTGAGATGCTGCTGTATTCCTTGATCACTTCTAAGAGTTTTGTAGTAGAATCCCTGGTGTTTTTCAGATATACAATCATATAATCTGTGAAGAGTGAAAGTTTGATCTCTCTTGACCCTATATGGATGCCCTTAATCACCTTTTCTTCCCTAATTGTGATGGCTAAGACTTCCATTACAATGTTAAAAAGCAGTGGAGACTATGGGCAGATTGCCTGGTTCCTGATCTGAGTGGAAATGATTTCAATTTAACTTCATTCAATATGATATTGGCTGTGGGTTTGCTGTAAATGGCCTCTATCAGTTTAAGAAATGTCCCTCCTATACCAATTTTCTTAAGTGTTCTGACCATGAATGGATGCTGGATATTACCAGAAGCTTTTTTATGCATGGACTGAGAGAATCATGTGGTCTTTGTGTTTTAGTTTGTTTATGTGATGAATTATATTTATAGATTTACGTATATTGAACCAGCCTTGAGACCCTCTGATAAAACCCACTTGGTTATGGTATATAATTTGTTTGATGTGTTGCTGGATTCTATTTGTCAGGATCTTGTTGAATATTTTTGCATCAATATTCATTAGTGATATTTGTCTATAATTTTCTTTTCTTGTTGGGCTTTATCCTGGTTTGGGGATCAAGGTGATATTTGCTTCATAGAATGTGTTGGGTAGTATTCCTTCTTTTTCTATATTTTGGGAAAAGTGAGTAATATAGGTACTAGTTCCTCTTTAAAGGTTTGGTAGAATTCTGATGTGAAGCCATCTGGTCCAGGCTTTTCTTTTTAGGGAGATTTTGTATAGTTGATACTATTTCAGAAAATGATATAGGCCTGTTCAACATTTCCACTTTATCCTGGCTAAGTCTTAGAAGGTGGCATGCTTCCAATAATGGTCAATTTCCTTAAGATTTTCATATTTTTGGGAATAAAGTTTTTTGTAATATTTATTAAGAATTTTTTGAATTTCTGAGGAGTCTGTTGTTATTTCATCTTTACCATTTCTGATTGATGAAATTAGAGATTTTACTCTATTTTTCCTGGTTAGATTAGCCAAAGGTTTATCTATTTTATTGACCTTTTCAAAACACCAACTTTTGGATTTATTGATATGTTGTATAATCCTTTTGTTTTCAATTTCATTTAATTCTGCTCTAATTTAATTGATAGTGATCAAAACAGCACAAAAACAGAGAGGCAGATGTATGGAACAGAATAGAGAACCAAGAGATAAACCCAGCTACTTACCATTATTTGATCTTTGACAAGCCAATTAAAAACGTTCAGTGGGGAAAAGATTCCTTATTTAACAAATGGTGTTGAGTATACTGGCTGGCAACCTGTAGGAGACTGAAACTAGACCTACACCTTTCACCATTAACTAAGATAGACTCTCAAACTGGATTAAAAATTTAAACTTAAGACATGAATCTATAAAAATACTAGAAAAAAGTGCAGGGAAAACTCTTGAAGAAATCAGCCTGGATGAATATTTTATGAGGAGGACCCCAAGGGCAATTGAAGCAGCATCAAAAATACACTACTGGGACCTCATAAAACTAAAAAGCTTCTGCACAGCCAAGAACACAGTAAGTAAAGCAAGCAGACAGCCCTCAGAATAGGAGAAGATACTTGCAGGTTATGTCTCCAACAAAGGTTTAATAACCAGAATCCGCAGAGAACTCAAAAGTATTATCAAGAAAAGAACAAGTGATCCCATCTCAGGGTGGACAAGGGACTTGAAGAGAACTTCTCTGAAGAAGACAGGCACATGGCCTACAGATATATGGAAAATCTCTTCATCCTTAATCATCAGAGAAATGCAAATCAAAACTGTTTTGAGATATCATCTAACTCCAGTGAGATTAGCCACATCACAAAATCCCAAAACCAGAGACATTGGTGTGGATGTGGAGAAAAAGGAACACTTCTACACTGCTGGTGGGAATGCAAACTAATACTTTTGCATTCCCACTGTTCCTTTTGGAAAGATGTTTGGAGAACACTTGGAGGTCTAAAAATAGACCTACAATTCCTCTACAAGGTATATATCCAGAAGACCAAAAATCACATTATAACAAAGATATTTGTACCAGAATACTTATTGCAACCCAATTCACAGTTGCTAAGTCATGGAAGAAGCCCAAGTGCCCATCAACCCATGAATGGATTAATAAATTGTAGTATACACCATGGAATATTATGCAGCCTTACATAAAGATGGAGAATTTACCTCTTACATGTTTACATGGATGGAGCTGGAACATACCTCAAGAATGGAAGAAAAAGTATCCAAAGTACTCAACCCTACTATGACACCAATTTATAGCTTTCTTATGAAAACTATAACCCAATTATAGCCCAAGAAGAAGAGGAAAGGGGAGAGGGAAGGGAGCAGAGGTAGGAGGACAGGTGGAAGGAGGGTAATTGGTGAGACCACACCTAGGGTGCATCTTACAAGTGTACATGTGAAATTTACTAGGTATAGCATATAAATGTCTTAACACAATAACTAAGAAAATGCTGTGAAGGCTATGCTAACCAGTTTGATGAAAATATTTCAAATTGTATATAAAACCAGTGTATTGTATCCCATGATTGCATTAATGTACACAGCTATGATTAAATAAGAAAAAAAGAAAGAAAGAAAGAAAACTCAGATAAAAGAAATTGCAAGACCCAGATCATGTTGGGTCTTATGGTCCCGACGGATCTGATACTGAGTGACCTGAGAAGCCATTAGAAGGCATTGATCAGAGAAATGACTTAATTTGACTTGCTAATAAGAACAACTTTGATTGCTGCGTGGATTACAGAATATTAAAAATTCAGAGAAAAGTGTGAAACTTTTATAATGTGAGGAAGAAAACAGTGTATAGTACTTACTGAATAAAAGCATTTAGTATCACTAACATGACAAAAAACTTAGAGAAAAGGCTAAGTGGTTCAGGAAATAAAAGAAAAAGTGGCTAAATTTTAGTACACAAACTAGATGAAATTCAAAGTCAAATTTATTTTACATGATGAAGGTGAACAGAGGGTTTCTAACTGATGTAGCAAGATAAAAATATCAAGATTTACCTTTTTAATATAAGAAAATGAACATTTAAAAAAATACAGCATTCATACTGGAAGATATGTAAACATGAATGTTTACCAAGTGGAGACAATGTAAATCTTAGGACTATTAAATATTTCTTCAAAATGAATGAGGAGGAGAAAGTTATTAGAAGCCATAGAGACGTGACCCAGTGGCTTTAGTTCCTCACATTATCAACTCCCTCTTTACCTCTCTTTCTTACTGAACCAGCCAGGGCTCTCCATAGCTGCTTTCCCAGCTGTCTTTGGTTCCCATATATCCCAGCCAGGGAGAGCATTATTTCCTTTATTCCTAGCAGCTCCCCACACACCTACAAACCCCTCTGGTTTACCTGTCTCCCTGCTTCAGGCCAGACTATTTGTCAATTCTCTTGAGCCCACCTCTTCTCATAAGTCATCCTCTCACTCGTATCTTTTTTTCCTTCTCCTGAGTCATTAAATAATCTTGTATGTCTCCCATGGGACTGACAAGGATGGCTTTACTTTGACACCATGCCTCTTCTAATTATCATTTTCTTTCTTTCTTTTACATTCAGGCAAACTTGAGTTGTCTACACCTGCTTGCTTCCTCTTCCACACCTCCCTGGTGGAGGTGTGGAATTGAACTGGAATCTGATTCAGATCTTTAACGTTCTTTCTTCTGAGATGTAATGTAAACCAAATAATAAAATGACTAATAACAACATTGGTAACAATAATAATGTTTCTACCTGACATTTTTGTGCATACAAGGTAAGTTTGTAAACTCATCCTAGAAAAAGTGATGTAGACCTCATTGCTGAATATTACTACCACCATCTTCAAAGTATTCCTTTTGGGAAGCTATATCCTAATCCAAGCATCTAGTTGACCCTTCAAAGAAATTTGGGAAGTCCCTTTCTGGAATACTCATCAACGCTGTTGTCATATTCTCCTCTATATCAGGTGAGTAGGGAGTTTGTTCAAAACAGTTATTTGTTTACTGGCTTACAACTCTCTCATAGACAGTGCCTTATGAGCTAGCGCATTGTCGTGATGCAAAAGCCATGAGTTGTTGGCCAAGATTTTCAGTTAAGACTTTCCTGTTTTTCTATCAATGTTTACTTGCTCTTCTATGCTTCTCACAGTCAGCCGATGATTTTGGAACACAATTCTATAAGCTTTGCATTGTTTTTGTCAGTTCTGCTTGTTACTGGCCTCCCTGACATTGCTTCGTCAGTGACACTTTCTCCACCCTCAGAAAAACATTTACTCCTTTCGTACACTGCCATTTTCTTAATGGCATTATTCCCACCAACTTGGACTAATATGTTCCTTATCTCACTTCCATTCTTGTCAAGTTTAACAAGAAGTTTCTGAATGTTTGTTTGCTGCTCTAATTCAAACTCCAGCATTTTTGAGGGCACACACACACACACACACAAAACACCTCAACAACCATAGTGAACATCACTCAGAAAAGCACCAACATGTGTCAACACAAACACAATTATGAGACCCCGATGAACCAAGCTTATGAAACCTTACCTAGGTATTTGTACAGTGCTGCCAATGTAAGCATATGGTGGCAAGTTCATGAGGTTAATTGTCACACTTCATAGGTACCTCTAAAACTCCATGAAAAATTATGACTAGTTTATAATGATTCCAGTACTCACTGGTGATATGAAAGTTAAAATATACTTAGGATTAAGTGATAATTTTTGCTGACTTTTTAGTGTTTTAGTATTTCACCTGGAATTTACATGGAAATTTGTATATATCTTCTAAGTTTTTTTTTGTCTTTCTTTATCTATCTATTAAGAGTTTAAAGAGTGGAATAAAAACATTTCATTTTTTATTAGTCATATGGTGCCTTAATTCCTGCAGTATCTTCTTTCACATTGGAAAAATACTACAATTCTCTGAATCAGTCTTATTGAGAGTTCATCTCATCTATGACCTATGTAGGACATGACCCTTTTCTCAATGGAGATATTTTCAGTGGCTAATTCTCATTTTAGAAGTAATATAAGTTTACTTTGAAACTGACATTTTATTATATCAAATAAAAAGAAATAGAGTTTTTGTACTTTCTACCTCTTTAATGACTTTCAAAGTCTGATTTGAATTCTAGATATTTCATGAAAATTACCTATGTGACTAAGTTTATATCTTTCTTATCATATGTCTTAGCAAGTGGTAATTTTTGTGTGGATTGGAAGTTTAATGTATATTGTCATGCCTTATTATTTATTTCATGGATAAACTTCTTGGGGTCTAAGATTTCCTATCCAGAAATGAACTAAATAATAAACCAGAGACAGCTCTCTTTGGAGCTTGCAAGGTTAGTTCTTGGCTGGTATCTGGGAATTCTGCATTCACTTTATCCCCTGATGAAAGTAGCACACTGTGCCTAGACTGTTTGTAGAAACCTTATGATTTATGATGAATATCTGTTTCCCTTCTGGGAGTCTAGAAGACCACCCTCTCCCTAATACCCAACTTCCCCCAAAGTTAGGGCCTGAGTCACCAATGGGCTTGCTTAGGCAGAAGCATTGTACATATGCATAGTGCTTCTGCATCTTTGTTTTGAGATAGAGCAGCATGCTCACATATGCCCCTTCACCTAAGGGAGAGAATGGAAGCACACTCTGCATGGATTTCTCACGCGTCTCTTTCCTTTACTGCTTGTTGTGTATCCTTTCGGTGTAATGAACCTTAGCCATGAGTATCACTGTGTGCTGAGTCCTGTGAGTGCTTCTAGCAAATCTCTGAGGAGTAGAACGATCTTGAGGAATCCCAACACATCTCTTCAGAAGCTACTACATCAGTCTGTTACTCTTCATAGATGCTGGGTTAGGGATAAGGATTTTATTACTGACAAGTAGAAGATGGTGTGCTCTTTATCTGCAAGTCCCGTGGGGTGACACGGGATGACATATGAATATTCCCCAGTCAGTGGACTGGTGCTACCACTGGAGAACACCAACCTGGGGAAAGCCACCTCTTTCATAGCATTCCCACCTTATTAATGAGAGGGATAGCTTACCTCATATTTTAAGGTTTCTTGCTGCAAACATAATCCTACAAAATGGCCTGGGCAAATATCTGCAGGACCTTGAATCCTTGGAATACCCAGAAAGAATATACGAAATAGTCAAGGCCTATGAAAGATTATTCTTTCAAATAATACCTCTGAGTATCTTGTAATACGTAATAAGATAAATATATAAAAGGTAG
This sequence comes from Galagoides demidoff, assembly GCA_963574575.1. Classification (NCBI taxonomy): domain Eukaryota; kingdom Metazoa; phylum Chordata; class Mammalia; order Primates; family Galagidae; genus Galagoides; species Galagoides demidoff. Next base: position 34,039 of record CAUYQV010039784.1, on the reverse strand, counting down.
CACATAATTGTTTAGAACTCTTTTATGCCATCAAGAGCAATTATACAATGTTAAATATGAAATATAAACACAATGACGCCATCAGTTTCCTGTGGTTGCTATAACAAGTTGTTCATTTGGTGACATAAAAACACTCAACCCTACTATGAAACTAACTTATAGCTTTCAAAGCTATAACCCTATTATAGCCCAAGAACATGAGGAAAGGGGAGAGGGAAGGGAGGGGAGGGGGTAGGAGGGGTGGAGAGAGGGTGATTGGTGGGACCACACCTATGGTTCATCTTACAAGGGTACATGTGAATATTTCTAAATGTAGAATATAAATGTCTTAACACAATAACTAAGAGCATGCCATGAAGGCTATGTTAATCAGTTTGATGGAAATATTTCAAATTATATATAAAACAAGCACACTGTACCCCATGACTGCATTAATGTACATAGCTATGATTTAATTTAAAAACTTTTTTTTTTGGGTGACTTAAAACAACAAAAATTTATTTTGGAGGCCAGACATCTTAAACTAGCATCTATGGACCAAAATGGAGGCATTGGAGTTTCAAGCTCCCTCTCTCTGGAATCTATAGGGAAGAACGTATTTCTTCTCTTCTCCACATCCTTTGTGGCAGCATCCATCTAACTCCGGCCTCCATGGTGACACTGCTTTCTCCTCCGTGTCTGTATAATGAAATATTCTTCTGCTATTCTTCTATAAGGATCACATTTAAGGCCCATTCTGTTAATCAAGGATAATCTAAAAGTCCTTAATTTTGTCTTATCTAGGGATTACTGTTATGCCACGTAAGGGATGTAGTCACAGGTTTCCTTTAGCTAGGTGAGAACGTTTGGACACAGTTATCTTTTAGAAAGACAGAAGATGATGTGCTCTTTATCTGCAAGTCCCACATGGTGACACGGGATCACGTATGAATACTCCCCAGTCAGTGGAGTATTAGACCACCTTTTAGAAAGGTGGTCTTTAGAATGTTATAAAAGTTACACTATAATCACAACTAGATACCAGAAAATAGAGAAATAATCATTCATTATCATTCATTATTTAGTTCTAAATAGGAAAAACATTATTTTCTACTTGATTAATAAGTCTCTGGAGGTACTTTTAAGCCCGTGTACATATTTTCATAAAAGAGAAAAATATAAAAGCTGAAATAGAAAGCAGAAGTACTTTTTAAAATTTCTAATAAAATTGGCAGCGTGCTTTTATAAAGACTTCAAAATAGACCGAGACATAAAAATGTTTATTTTTTTTTTTTCTGCTAACATGGAATGAAATAATGGTTAAGAGAATCAACATTTTTCTGTTTTAAACTACAGGTCAAAGAAAACGATAAGCAACACATATTTCTATTGTGCTTGGGGAAATATTGCTGTGACATGGGAAAAGGAAAACAAAGGAGGATTTCTAGGCGTTTGGTGGTTTACGAACTGCGAATTAGGAAATTTAACAAATACTGGTATCCTCAGTACCTGTGCTTTAAATGTAGTGAGCTTTTACATCTATTGTGTAGAAACTAAGGAATCATTAAGCATAAGGCAATCTTTAGTCTAAGGAAATGTTGGCTTTCTTCTCTTTCTAGGAAAGTACCATACACATTTGTGTGTTTTAAAATCTGACAGGTAGTTCCAAATTAGAATTAGTAGCTTAGTTTACACTTGTAACTGTAATTTTAAAATTCCTGATATGGTTTTTCACACATCAGTTAAAACAACTCTCTTAAGCTATTTCTGGCTCACTTACATTTCCTAATTGGCAAGAAATATACTTTTCTATTTTTTTCCTCTTTTACTTGGAAAGTCAGAATTTAATCTCTTTAACTATGAACAAAAAATTAACCAGAATATGTCTGGTTGCATGTTTGCAATTTTTGTGATAGCTAGTGAAGGCAGTACTTGGGACAGGTCTAGTTGGTGTAAGGAAAACTCTGGAACAAGTGTCAATATAGGTATGATTCAGAGGCCAGGTCTGACTCTTCACCTGTCTTTGTAGATTTTGTTGTAACACAGACATACTCATACATTTGTACATAGTCTATGATGGCTTTGGCTCTACAACAGAAGATTTGAGAAGATGTAACGAAGATTATGTGTCCCACAGAGTTTAAAATATGTTCTCATTTCCCCCTCTTTTAGGTTGTTTGCTGATCTCTGCTCTAAAAGAATGAAAAGTTGTACAGTCTGTTTACTAAATATGTGGCGATAAAGAAATGTGAAACTAGGTGAAAATCAGATCAGATTTAAAAAGCCATTATTAAAGCACTAGAATTGTAGGTTAATAATAACAAGATTAAATTTAAAAAATGAAATACAAAGTCATGAATCTGGACTCCCAAATTTAACTGCATAAATAAAACAAGATTTTGGTGGGTCCTCATCTTTAGACAGGTAATCACAAATATAACATGGGATGGTATGATGGTGGCTGACAGACATATAGGCCAACTTTCTGCACTAACAGAAGTATGTTTCTAGATTAATAAAACCAGTTATGATAACTAATAATTATCGAATATGATATGCCCTATGTGATAAACACTCTTTGAAGACTGTGTTTATGAATTTGTAATGAATTAAATCATTGCCATGCCAACCCATTTAGGTAAATATTATATCCCATTTTATATGTGAGAAAATTGAAGTACACAGAGCTTCCTGCCATGGATCACATAGCTCATAAGCTCTAGAAGAATGACAGAATTCACATCTGGTTGTCTGTCACCAAAGTCCATATTCTTAACTCCTAGACCAGAGGACAAATTGCATAGAGGGTTGTAATAACTTTGGCCAAATATTTGAAAAGCTCTCATGTGTAAAAATACCTAATGTATTCCTTTAGAGTTATTTATTTCAGATATCAGTATTAGAACAGCATGATCAAAGATATATGACTTTGGTCATATAAAACTTTTGTTTGCAATTAGAAGAATTGTCTCAAATGATATTAACTTCATGTCTATTTTAAACTCACAATAAATACATTTCTCCAGAATCCGTGGGTGATTTTTTTATTGAAATTTTCGGATGGAGACTTTTTATGAAGTGGGAAAATTCTAGACATGTTCTAACTAACTATTTGATATATAGAAGAAGAAATCGGGGAAACTTGGATTTGCTCTGGCATCTTATTCTGAAACCATTTTTGCCACGTTGGAAGATGACTTGCCTAGAGCGAGACAAAGTCTGGGATGAGCGTAAGAGGACATTGTCAGAGTCCCTCACGTTCACAGGAAGTTTTAGCCAGCACCCTAGGGCACAGTTAATGAATTACTTTTTTGATCCCTCTGAAATTTTTTCAATTAGTCTTAAACATGACAGCTATGGAAAGTTAAAACATTTTATTCTATAAAGTTCAAAGTGGCCAAGAGGTCTTGGAAATGCAAAGTTCCCCATGATCTTCTATCAGTGTTACTCAACTTCTTTGGGGGATTAAAGGATAATTTTTATTCTGTGACTAAGCTTGCGCTTCATTCTTCACAGATCCAGGAAGCTTCCGCAAAGTTTCAATACTTTCTTTGCTTCGGCACAGAAAGAGATACTTTAAAATGACTTTCCGCCCTCTGCCTGCCCTGTCACACGTACGGGTACTTGTTTCTCACTGTGATATTTAAAAAGAATGAACAGTTTACATTTTCCTTAGACATACATTGATGGGGTCATAGTTGGCTTTAAAAAAAGAAAAAAATAAACTAACACCAACCAAAAAAATAAAATAAAATAAAATGACTTTCCAGCTGTTGGCTATTCAACACACTAAATGGAGTACTAGAAATTAGGAAAAACAAAATCAGTGAATTTAAAGGGAAATAGTCATTATAAATTTAATTATACAAAAGTACAATATTCTGTCTTAAAAATCACTAACTTTGAACCTCCTCAGCAGTGCAGTAATTGCAAAGATGTGTGTTTAAAGTATAGCAAAAAGAATGTGTACGAGATAAATGTGTATGTATAGACACATAAGCTATAGCTTGTTATTAATAATTTTGATTGTGTTTTAATTATTATTCACTTTTAAAAGAATGGGTTTCTAGTTGTCACCACCCACTTAGATAAAGATCATACGTACTTAATGACAACACTTCCATAATTAGTTTTAATTATTGCATAAGTTATTTCTTTTAAAAGTCCCTGGTCTTTGAAAAATTAGCCTACATTTCTTAGGTTTTGATGATAATACATATAGGGCAAAATTTCTATTGCTGAATAAAGCACATTCACAATAAGGCACATTCCTTCACCAAATACCAGTAAATTTCATGTATGAAAGACTTACCTTTGTTAGGGTTCAGGCAGTTGGCTGTGATCTCAGTTCTTGGTGTGGTCTTGGCCAAAGATGACCAGACTCAACAAAAACAAGACAAGAGTGAAAAAAATTTTAACGAGGAAATAAAAGATAAATGTGCAGAGAAAGAGCAAGCTATAAGTTTACAGAGCAAGATGCATTCACCATACACAGTGAATGGATTTTCTTTGTTCTGTTTTCTGATGTCTGGTTGGGGCCCTCCTCCTGGGTTAGACATCACCATGAAACCACTGTGATGGACAGTTAGTGGTATGCTCATTAATCTTAGGTTACTCTATACTGTGTCACTTTGTGCCTGAGCTTCCTGGCCCAGGAGGCTTTCCACCTTCTCCCAGGTGTAGAATGACCCCAGAAGCGTTGCAGAAATCTCTGTGGTCACCCCTCTTTACTAAGATCCAGTGGTGAAGGTGTCTCGAGCGGCACTCAGAAGCACTCACTGCCCTGTGATGCCTCGTTTTTTCTTCCCACATTCCCCAGCAATAACTCAAATGGACCTGAGTATGTTTCTGGCCACCATTCTAGATGCTGCTCCAGAAGGTACAGGCTGTAAACCTTGGTGGCCTAGTGTGGTGGTAATTCTGCTGGTGTTCAGAGTGCACAAATAAATTATTCAGTCTGTTATATTCTGTTATATCTTTTGTTTCTGTGGTATTTTGTTAGGTCTTTGATTTTCTTCACAGAAAACATGAAGCAGAATTCAGAAGTGATAACGCCGTGTGTGTGTCATTTGTCAGAGCACAAAATAAAAATTATAATACAATAGGATGTCATAGGAGAGTTTCCTAAGAGGAAACAGTAAAAGAATCCATCCAAATTTATATGGTATTAATTTATCAGTCTTCTTTTAGATCTCATGAAATGATTTACTAGTAGGAGCTAATTTGTAAGAAATGTTTATGTCAGATTTTAGGAAAGAACTGTAGAGACTTTTCTTTGGTAAAGTCCTCAAATTCACTTGTAGCAAAATAAAACAAAAACAAATAAAAGAAAAATGACTTCTTCCTCCTCCTTGGATAACTAAAGTTTTATCTTGTTATTCATTCTTTTTGAAGCTGGCAATATCAACTTGTAATTTATTATAGAAAAGGTGGGTTTAGGATGTACTTAGATGGTAAATTTAGGAGTTTCTGGGCCTTCATAAAGTAGCCCTGATTGAAAAGTTCTTAGCACTGCACTCAAACCAACTGAGCCAACTGGCCACCCACTACTAGGTGTTTACATAACAGGGGAAAAGAAGACATACATTTTATCAAAAAGATAGAATGTTTATAGAAGTAGAATTCATAATTGCAAAGATGTGGAAACAACTACCCATTGATACATAAATGGATTAATAAAACATGGTATATGTATACTGTGGAGTATTCCTCAGCCATCTATAATGGCCATTTCTAACAACCTGGATGGAACTGGAGACCATTCGTCTAAGTGAAGTATTGCAAGAATGGAAAGACAAACACCACATGTGCTCAAGGCTAAGTTGGTACCAGTCAATCAATAAATTAATACTTGGGTGCACACGTATTAGTAAAACTTGGTGGAAATCAAGTAGGTCAGAGGGGGTTAATTCACACCTAACAGGTGGAATGCACACATTCTGCATTACGAGCACACTTAACAACTTTTGGCCTAAAATGTACAAATGAAAATTATGTAAACAAAATGTGTGATCTCTGTAATACTCTGAAATAAAAGAAATGTTGAAAAGCAAAAAGTATAAGCCCTATCAAGTAACACAGAGTGAGATGTGATGCGATAGAAACCAAAGCATCAACTCCAAGCTGAGCATGGTGCCATGGGTTCAAAATAGAGTAAAGTATATTCATGAAATTTCCATCAGTTTTAACTGAGTTTTGTTTAGTGGCTGTGATGAGAACAGTTTCAAACTGAGGGTTTAGGACTATCTCCAATCCAGCTCTGAAATCACATCACCTTTTCTAGGGAACAGAATGGAATTGAAATAAATAGTCACAGGCTAGAGATTAAAATGTGACTGCCTGGTGACAAAAAAGGAGCAAGAACTCAGTTTGGTCTAGAGTTGGGACTCATTTATTAAAAGGAAAATAAAATAGGAATAAATGCAAAAAAAATAATTATACTTAAATAAGCTGAAGAAATACATACACTGCATTCCATAAGAATCCAGCTTATGTGACTATACCCTGGTCAAGATGGCGTGAGGTGTGTTTCTCTGTTCATTCATTAACTCACTCTACACGCTTAATTTTGAAATGAAGTAAACTTAAACTTAATAGATAAAAATTTTTAAAAAATAGAGTTTTTTTGTACCTTTTACTAACCTTTCCACACTGATAATATTCTTCAATGGTATTTATACAACCATAATACATTGTCATAATAGAAAATTGATACTAACAAAATATTATTACTTCAAATACAGACCTCACATGAATTTCACACGCATTCTTTTTTGTGTGTGTCTAGAAACTTTTGTCACGTATATCAAACATCACCACAGTGATGGGTAGTCCTGGGACACAGGACTATTTCAACAGCACGAGAAACTACCTTGTGTTGCCTGTTAATAATCAATCTTAAGTTTTGGGAAGAAGCACTTATTTAGTCCCCATCTCTATTAATTTTATCACTTCCACAATGTTAGACATGCCTGTAATCCCAGCCACTCGTGAGACTGAGGCAGAAGAATCAGCTGAGGCCGGACGTTTGAGACCAACCTGGGCAATATAAGAGATAGCATCTTTCAAGAAATAATTTCAAAAATATAAAGAATGCTTTGTAAATTACATCTTACGGGATGTAACCATTTTTTACTGTTTTGTTCTTTTTGTGTGTGTTTTCCTTTTGTTTTTCTTTGGTTTTGATCAGCAGGATGTTTCTGAGATCTGTTTACATTGCTGCAAGTTGCAAAACTTCATTTCTTTTTGTTGCTGAGCAGTATTTTGCCGTAAATATCTATCATAGTTTATCTATTCAATTAAAAAACACTCGTGTTATTTTTAGATTTTAACTATTACAAATAAAGTAGCTATGATGATTTGTTTATTATAGAGTTACTGACTCCTAAGTCTATAGGAAACCACGAAAACTTTATGTGTCAGTTTGCTGTTACTTTTAGATGGTAGTACTGACACTTAAGCACGTTCCTTATTCCTAGGCGGTGGCATTACTCCTAGGTTGTGGTTTTTCTGGAGTATCAATAAAAGACTTGGAGTAGATACTTCCAGCTTTCCTGGCTTAATCGTCAACATCTTCCTCCCAAATACTATCTATGTAGCTGATGAAAATTCTGTTCAGTTGTTTTGCTTTCAGTGGCTATTTCCTGCTAGATTTTCATGTTTATTTTTCACTTCTCTCTTACTCTCTTTCCCTTTTGAATCTCCTCCTTCATATGAAAGAATAGGGAATAAACCAGCCACTCAAGGACTCCAGGATTTCCTATGGATTTCTCCTCTCTATTGTAGCTTCCTCACATTGAGGATTTGCTTCTCTCGTCCCATCCAGCTTAGCAAATTTAAACTCTGTTCTCTGTCTTTCAGCCCCATGAGGCTGCTACTTTTTGCCTGAGTTTTGCTTCACTGTGCAGCGAGTTGAAAAGTGTCTCCACTTTGTGGAAGTCACCTCATGTGTTTCCATTCTCCCCAGAATTGCAGTCCTTCCAATCCTGCCTGAGGTGGCTCCTCTCTAATATTTTTAAAGAGTTGCTTTATATTACACATTTTGTCTGTCTTTTATGATTTTTTTTTTTTGGTAGGAGGAATTGTGCAAAGCAAGTTACTCAGTTATAGTAAAAAATTTTGTTTGAATGTTATTGTTTGAACTTTCAGTTATACCTTAAGGATTATAAGTATTTATTATAAAAATATTTTAAATATGTAGAATCTCTTGTATATAAATGTATTAAAATCTATATTCTTTGTAGAAGACTTGATAATCTTCGTAAATGCTACCTATGTGTGTACCTGTTCAAACGTGGGTATACATAATTTTTCTCCCAAGCATCATAGAGCCCAGCACATGGAAAGTCTATTTCCAAAGATCCCATCCTAAGATGCTAATATTTTTGTGAATGTGCTTTTATTAGGCATGACTTAAACTCTCACTCAGGAGAGAATCTAGGACAGCAAAGAGCTTAAATAGTTAACTCAATAACAAAATTGCTAGGATGAGTCATTAACTTTAATGAAGAACATTTTTTCTTTCCTTTTTATATTTTATCCAGTCATGTAATAAATAATAGTCATAATAAAACCATAAAAAGTGATAATGATGATTTTGGTGATTGTATAATTTTATATTTCCAGAAGGGCTAAAGCCTATCCCATCCATAATCAGTTGTTTAAATTATATGTCTTAAAATGACACTCAGTGTTTTAAAAAAGAAAATGTATTTTGGGAGAATTTCATCCTAAAAATAAATCTGCCTCAATTAGAAAGCTTGAGTCCTCATTCTCCTGCTCATTTAGCTTAATGAATGTCATTAGCATGGGCTGTTAATCATAATGGATCAGATATGAGTTGCTCTTCATCTCCCTTATGTTTTTCAGTCTAGGAAAAAAAAAAAACCTTCCATGCAGGTGGTGATTTTACAAGCTTGGCCCTTTCTCATCACAGGATAAGGATAATAAGACAAAACATACATTTAGAGTCAATTTTGATAAGATCATAGCCAGCTTTAAAACTTTGCTTTTTGATGCATTAGCTGTGAGAAACTCAAGTATACAGAAGAATGTGGATGATAAGGCTTCAGAAAGTTTGAAAGATAAAATGATATTTATATAATGTATTAAGTAATGTTTATCATACATCACTATAGCATATATGATATATAAATTATTATGTACCTGCCAAACATATTATACATATATATGTGAAAGTATGTGTGTGTTTTTTTAATACAAGTATATATAGCTGCCAACATGTTATAAATCCCAAACTTAATCTCTCTTATTACCTAAATCAGTACATTTATTTTAGGGAATAATATAATCTTTTTAGGGAAACACCGTCTGATTCACCAATAGTGGATATTAAAGAAAATTGATGATTAATTCACAGCAGTATGTCAATAGCAGAGAGGTAGAGAAACTTTTTTGGATGTTCAAACTGAAACATCTCACTTTTAAATAGTTTTCTTTTTATATCACTCTACATTTAGGTCTATCATAGAGGAAAAACTTATCGGTAAAAAAAAAAAAATAGTCAGTCCTGGAAGGTGGTAGCAAGAGAGGATTAGGGTGTTTTTGTCTCAGAAAAGATCCTCAAATCAAAGTGTTATGTTTCACATAAAGTGTGGCTCAGGATTTTGGATATTCTATTTGTCTGGTACAGAGAAACACTTTAAAAGATGATTCACAAGCCTCCTAAGGAGAGAACTGGAGAAATTATCAATCTGTTGGCAATGTCAAGAAACCATGAAAAGTTGATGAATTATCTATCATGCAGATGCAAGGAGAAACAGAAAAACAAACAAAAAGAAAATCCTAAAAATAACTACAAGAAGTCATGAACAACATGAGTCTTAGTGGAAAAGAATGAGGTCTTATTGTGGAAGAAAAGAGTGACGAACAAAAAACAAGAGGGAAGGAAGATGAGAGAACAAAAACAGCAGAATATGGTCACAAGGAACAGATCAAATAAGGTGAACAAAAAAAATGCAAGAGTCAAATGTAGCATAAATGAAAAATAAGAGAAATAAAACTATTGTATGGACTTGTTTTTAGGCCTAGCAAAGCGTTATGAGACTGGCAACCACTGAATGCTCAGAGAGCTGCTGTCCTCTGAATCTCAGCTGCAGCCAACACAGCTATTTTTCTCAAGTTATGAAACAAATATTCCAGCTGGAGATATCATTAAAGGCTTGCTGAGTCATTTTTAATTTTGATCTTTTAGAGAACATAGATGGGATACACTGCCTAAATCAAAAAGACATCGTTTTCCTTGAGAACCGCCATTACAAGCTATCCCTGTGGACCCGAGAGCCAATTTTGTAGGGTATCATGGATCATGCATGAAACCCTATAGCCAAAGCGTTGGTTCAAATACTAGTTTTGCTATTTGCTTCCTGCGTAAATTTTATGATACCTCTTTGTGGCTCAGTGGCCTCATCAAAAAAGCCAGCAATAACATTATCTATCTCACAAAGTTATTACAGAAATTAAATGTGTTGAGTCATGTAAAGTACTTCGAATAATTTATGTCATAAACCAGGCACATCTGCTTATTAAAGGACTAAATAAAAATTGTACGTGCCTGTTACAAGTACTCTCTCATTCATTCTGTAAATACTTACAGAGTACCTACTATCTGCCCAGGGATTGTTTCTGGGCACTTCAGATTCTGCTGTTAACAAAATAGATACAAATCTTTATTTACTTAGAAAAGACATTTCCATAGATTTATTCTAGTAAAAGTATCCTAGGTCTAAGGATGATGATAATATCTTATTAGGTTCCAGTCTCTTTAGATACATTGTTATGTACTGAATGTATGCATTCTCTCATACATATGTTGAATCCCTAACCTCCAGTGTGGCTGTATTTGGAGTAAAGAAGTAATTAAGGTTAAATGAGCAAGGTGGGGCCCTGAGCTGATTGAATTCATTCTCTCTCTCTTTCTCTCCCCCCCCACTCTCTCTCTTCCCACTTCCCCCACATGCAAGGAGGAAAGATCATGCGAAGACATAGCCAGAAGGCAGCCTTTTGCAAGTCAAGAAAAGAGTCCTCACCAGAAACTGAACCTTGCCTGAAAATTTGAACTTGGACTCACCAGCCGACACAACCAATTTAAAAAAAAAAATCTTGTTTTTAAAGCCACCTCATCTATGATATTTTATTATGACAGCCTGAGCAGACTAAGAAAATTGTCAACACTGACAAGTTGGTTCTACTCCTGCCCCATATCATAGATAAAGAGAGTCACAGAAATATTAACTCAAATATTGAATACCTATGTATTTCAAATTACCTCCAATTTGTTATCTACTTTTAATTTATTATTTATTTATTCACCAATTCATCAATTTATTCAATAAACAGATATTAATATTTTTGATAGACTGTGAGTTCAAAGTCAGAATCTGGCTTCAGTCCTTCATTCTTACAATTTGGTAAAGCTAGAAACAATTTCATCTTTGTTGAGCTTATTATAGACTTTAAATTCCTGTTCAATTTCTAATTCAAGGACGTTATCTAGTGTTGGATTGTGAAATACCTGAATAAACTAATATCCTTTAAGTAGTTTTCCTCATTCTCTAATATAGCACATTGAAATAGTCACAATGCCATGTCAGCTCTACTTTCTAAATATTTTTTGAACAAATTTCCTCCTAATTGCCTTAGTTAATTTTCTCATTACTCTCAAGTCTCCAGATGGATGTTTAGATTACATCAGTTTCTTATATGTTCTCTCTTTCTCCATGCTTCCTTCATAATATAACTCAAAAGTGTGGGTTGACTGTTTATCTTATAACTTTACAACCCTATTGGCCTTTCAGAAAGCATCGAATCACAGTCTCGTTGTACTGGCACGAAAATCCTTTCATTATTTTCTCACCTCATTCTCTAAGTTAGCATCTGGCTTTGAATGATATGGAGCCTTCAAAATATTACTTAGATCTTACTTCTTCAGAAAACTTTCCTTGCTCAATTCCTCTGTATTGACGCCTTTCCCACTGGGAGTTAGCACCCTCTTTTCTGATTCACATCTATACCTTGCATATTTTTCTATTTTGTCATTATTGCTCATTATTTAAAACTTATTTGTTTTCATATTTTTCATCCTTTACCAGATTGAGTTTCTTCTCAAGGAAAGGTTTTTGCCTCACTCTTCCTGTTTCTAGGCTTAGCACAATACTTGGAACACACTAGTTGTTTAATAAATTGCTTGATAAATTTAAATACTGTTCAAGAACTGAGGAAAACTGATGTCTTGTTATATAATTGTTCCATTAGCTATTTGATCCCTTTTATTTATATGATCATTATTCAGAATATGGGATAAGTTGTCAAAAACCAAAACAAAAAGGCTACTATTCTTGTCAGAGTATATAAAGGCATTGTCATTTCAGATTGATATTATTAGAAAAAAGAGTATTTAGTACATCTTCCCATCTAGAAGTTTTCAGGTAAGCAATATGGAAGGAAGATAATTATTAACTGGCGTCTCATTGCTCATCTCATATCTACTTGGAAAAATTAAAAACCAGAGCCAATTTATAGAATGAATAGGTAGTAGGCAAAATACTGTTTTTCCTAAGACTTCACATTTTGTGAAAAAAGCAACTGGAAAAACCACCCTGAGATTATAAACAGCAGGAATTGGATGCAAGGAACTGACTTTGGACATGAGGAATGAAAGAGCTGAGACACAAAACAGGAAATCGGTGAGATAACCCAGAGATTAAGAAGGAAAACCTGGTGCCTCACATCTGTAATCCCAGCACAGTGAGAGGCTGGGGTGGGTGGAACACTTGAGTTCATGAGTTAAACACCAGCCTGTGCTAGAGCGAGAACCTGTCTCTAAAAATAGCCAGGCATTGTGGCAGGCAGCTGTAATCCCAGCTACTCAGGAGGCAGAGGAAGAGGATGGCATGATGCCAAGAGTTTGAGGTTGCTGTGAGCTGTGACATCATAGTACTCTACCAGGGGCCACAAAGTGAGACTCTGTCTCAAAAAAAAAAAAAAAAAAAAGAAGAAGAAGAAGAAGCAAAAACACTACTATCCCTAAGACTGAGTGACAGAAGGAAGGGGTACTGTCACCATAATTCTAGGTGACACCAGAATCAGAATCACCTGGGGAAAGCTAGAATCATGGTGGGATTTTCTAGAAAAAGATGGAGGCTGGGAAGAAGAAGCACAGCTGTTGCCAAACACACCACTGTACATAGACAAGAAAGGAGGCACATATCTTGGATTCCCCTTTCCTTCTCCCTCTTGTCTCTTGACAATGTCTTCTATGAACCCAACAGCAAGCAGAGACCAGGTGACAAGGGACTCAGGGAAGCAAAGCCTGCAGTGAGTGCCCTTCCTGTGATAATAACCAAAGCCTGAACATTGTGAGAAACAGATGTGAGGGCAAAGATGTTCAAGAATGTAGTTGTTTAAGGGATATGATACCATTTGCATTTTGAACTTTAAAACTCAAACCATGGGATTGCTTGTTTGGGGGTAGAGCATGCCTGTGAACGGAATACATACTTGACAATTCTGTATGATCTGAAGCTTATCAAAATCTATTATGATCGAGTCTCATATAGACCTGACCATAAAGATGAAGATGACTTTTTTTTTCAGTACTCTGTGGTCATCAGGGAGAGCATTAGCTTGTCTTGTGTCCAGCCAATTAATTGCCATTAACTGACTTCTGCTAATTCTATATAGCAGAAGCAACTTCATTAGGAGAAAGTTTGTCAACACCTTAGTGCTGGGGGAAAGGGTTAGAAGAAAGAGTGCAGCAGTAACAAAAGGAAAGGATTAGGGTGATGGCACTTTGTACAGAAATTTGGGAAGCAGCAGTACCAAAAGGATAGGAAGATGAGGACAAAAAAGGGAAATGATCTATAGAAACCACTGTATCTACTTCAAAGTGTAGCACTCAGATGTGATTCTGTCCGTGCTGAGTAGAAATTTCAGATATCGCCTCAGGAAAGAAAACATAGTAAGGAGGGGTCATGTGAAAACTAGCGGGTTTATAGGAAATTTGTTTGCAAAACAAAATGCAGATTCTGTTTATTTTGGTTTGGGGCAGGGTGTATTTGTGGAGGTGGAGATGTGAATAAGATCAAGAGTCTTCTCTAAGCAAACCCTGGAGCTTGCTGTAATCTCTGCCTTCTATTTCTTTACTTTACATTATTTATATATAATGTCAAGTCTGCACTGATACACTTTTTTCTTATTTGAATTTATCAGACTTCTTTTTTATTCCATTTTTCAAATTATCTTATATATGTTACTCATTTTCTAAAATAAAATAAATTCAATTTTGGTGTCAAACATATTATTAACAATTGATGCCCTGGTGCCAGGCAGTATAGAAAGCATGGTTTTCTTTTCTAAAGAATAGCCAAAATGACATTTAAAAGATGTTACCTAACACAAGTTTTTTGAACATTCTTTGATTTATTTTCTCACCTGGGTGAATTTAATTTGAAATTTAGTTATAGTAAAAAGGGAAAATCTATTTTTTAATATGAAGCATTTTGATCATGAAGATGAAATTAATAGGACCGAATATTCATGTGTGTATTAATGGGAGGATGTGGAGTTGTATAAATCAAGCCGACAAAACTCTAATACACATACAAGTGTCACCTTTCTTCGGTTGGTGAGTAACATAGTGAGGAAGATTTCTTGTCAAGTTGGTGCTGTTATTGAGGATACAAGAAGGAAGGCTCTAGAATAATAATAGGATGTTTTCTATTTCAAAATACATTCTAAATATTTTTTCAATGATAAACCTCTTGGAATACATAAAATGCAAATACTATATGGGAATACGGAGTCTGTCATTTACACATCATGTAATAAATAATATAAGTTTAAAGTTAGGTATAAAATTTTAACTTTATTTAGAAGGCTCAAGAAATATGAGATTTATTACAAAGGTATCCACTAAGAGAAACTCAGAAAACGATGAGCAGTCACCACACAGGAAGAGGAACTGCCAGGGAGAGCGCCCTCCAGAGGAGCACATGGATATTTATTCTGGCACAGTGTCTCAGTCTAATTCTCTAACTCCCCATTACCACGAATCATTTGTCTCACATGCACTTCTATTTTTTCTCTGAATCTCATAGATTCAACTGTCAGACTTCCTCCTGCCTAAGCTTATTCATATTTTCAGTCTCTTGATAAATCTGGCCCAGTCACCTCAGGGTGTCTTCTCACTTCATTACAGCTTCATCAGCTCCTAACTATTCTAGTCTCTTGCTGTATTTCTAGACACAAATCAATCCATACAGCTTATCTTTTCCCTTTAGTCCACTTGGGCCATGACCTGGGCAGTGGCTAACCTGCTCTTGGATTAGATATCCATTCATGATCTACTAAGTTGTGATTAGAAACCAAATGTTCCAACGTAAGATGGAAATCACCCATACAAAGTAGGTTTCATAGCAGCTTTGGTGGTAGTTGGAGGGAGGGACGGTTTGGTGGTGGTAGTAAGGAAACAGTGTGGTTCCTTAACATAGATGAAATTTTCTCTCAGGGCTAGTTCATTTCAAATTCAGACATGGAAGAAAGAGAAGGGACTTTATGATGCTAAAAATTCAATGTCATATATTTTTGGTTAAGAAAAACATTTCTTGGGCCAGGCATGGTGGCTCATGCCTATAATCCTAGCACTCTGGGAGGCCGAGGCAAGAGTATCTCATGAGCTCAAGAGTTCAAGACAAGTCTGAGCATGAGTTAGTCCCATCCCTACTAAAAATAGAAAATTATCTGGGTGGGGTGATGGGCACCTGTAGTCCCATCTATGCAGGAGGTTAAGGCAGGAGGATCACTTGAATCAAGGAGGTTGAGGTTGCTGTAAGCTAGGCTGATGTCATGGTAGCACTATAGGCTGGGAAACAGAGTGAGACTTTGTCTCAAATGAAAAAAGAGAAAAAAGAAAAACATCTCTCCATAGTAGAAAGTGAGGGACAGAGAAGTTAAGCAAGTGTGCCCTATTATGTAACTAGTTACTGGCACAACTGGGACTAATACCAAGGAGTTCTGTTTCTTGTAGTATACTATTTCCAATTCCTTATTCATTTGAAATTGAATAAGAACAAAAATAAATTCTTTTGTCCATGAATGAGCAATACTTTTACTAAGCCTCTTTAGCATAATTCTGCAGGTTGTGGCTGACCACAGCTTGGGGAAGGCATTAATGGATAGGTTTAAAGCTTCTGAACAGCTTGTAACCAATGTGGTTTCCAAGGTACTGACGCCCACATAACAGGTTTTTTGCTCAAGGCTTTGTTTTCTTTCAGGATGTAGACTATGAAAACAAAGATAAGAAATTTGGCTGGAGATAAACAATGCTTGCCACTTTCTTTACCTAAGACATACTGCGTAACCAGCGTTCTATTGAGGAGTTATACTCATATCAAAGATTCCACGACGGAGAATCTAATGCACAATAAAAAAAATTATACAGAGATGAGAACAAAAGAACATTTTTCTATAAACCAAGTCTTTGAATTTTGGAAAGTAATTAAATTTGGTGCTAAGGGAGAACAGCCTGATCAGAGCTGTTGATGATGACTTGACAGGAGTGAGGAGCAGGGAAAAGGTCAGACAGATTATCTTCTGTCTTTCCCTGTTCCTTCAGGCACCACCCAGGAGACTGCCTGTTCAAATGTAGGAGTTCGAGGTATTTGTTACGTGTGGACCCAAGTGACCCCTGAAAGGTAAAATCAATGAAGAAAAGGAGAGTGGGAATTTTTAATGATCTACCTAATATTAAAAAAAAAAGAAGATGAAAGGAAAATATCTAATGAAAGAAGTGGAAGAAGGAAGAGAGGAACAAAAGGGCAAAATTTTGTTTCAGAAAGTTAAAAAAAAAAATAGTGAACGGGGTGATGTTCCCCATGTACAACATGGATCCATATGAAGAAGTAGCTTTAACCCACCTTCCATGTGTATGAAACATTTAAAAAACAATATAATGGAATAAAATGAATATAAACTATATACACTTCTTGCTATTTAACAGCACACTTCCTACTTGAGTTTATAATGTTGTATTTGGAAATAGTTGTTCTTGATTGTTTCTGAGAATGACAGAAGGAAATTACAAGAGGAAAACATGTTACTCAAAATATAATTCAAAAAAAAAATAACTCCCTAGTTCAGATATGTTTCTAGTTATTACTTTACAATGCCATGTTAAAGTACCATCGGGTAGAAATTCCTACAGAGGAAAACAAGGAAAAATCATCTTATGATCCAGTGTACCAGATCTATAAGACAAGACCCAATTTCTCCTAAATATAATACAAGCGAAGGACTGCAAAGGTGTATAGTTATTCTTCTTATGTTAGAATTAGGATGTAACCTCTGCAACTAGAGAACCTAAATTATAGCTTTCATTGATTTAGGAAATTAGAATGGGAAAATGCAAGGCAATTCACCCACACACAGACTCAAAAGTGAGCCCCTATTACTAGAAAGTACTACATTTCTGAACTAAATTTAGAACATGATCCAAATATCCAAGGTATCTATTTAAAAAAAAAAGTAAAAGTATCTCTTAGTTCTGACTTCTGGCTGGTTGTGTTTTATATCATCATTTTCTCAGGATTTCTTTTCTGGGTGTCATGGAAAGGAGCCAGAGCCCCAAACCAGAGGAGTCCACTCTTCTTCATTTAAAATGGATGCTGTCAGCACTGACAATCAAACAGTATGAAAGTACTTAAGTCATCCACCTACCTGTTAATAAAAAACCGCTTATTCTTGTGTAGACTCATATTTTCAAATGCCTTCAGCTTTGTCCTTTAGATTCTATCAGTTACTAGTAAATGAAAAATTAATTTTCCTTGCCTTTTATTAGTAAAAGTAAAACAAATTAAAAAGATTGGTGATTGAATGAATGTAGTACATAATAATCATGAAATAATTTAATGCGCATTGATATTTTATCCTTGCATTTCAACATACCTTAAAATTATTTTTGTAAATGAATGTATCTTTACTATAAGAATTTACTCACACTCAACTCATTCATATTCCTTTCCATATTTGATTATTTTTTGTCCTTAATTTTGTTATTTTCCTCCTACATTTTCTCTTCTTCTCATTCCACCTCCTGTTCTTCTTAATCCTCTTCATCCTTCTCCCTCATCTTTATTTTAGATTCTGATCATTCACATATATACATTACCCCATTGCCAGTAGCCATAAATAGCTCATTATTATCCTACCTGATAATAGATCTAGAGGCTTTTGGTAAAACTAAGAAGAGAAAAATAATATTATTATGAAACTATATTTTTAACTGATAAATTTCCTTGGTTTTACTGATTGATGCAGGCTGATTTTCAAATTGCAAGTTTTGGAAATATTTTTTAATGAAGACATGAAATACTATATTTGTGTGAATAATCCATCTTTAAAATTGTTTAAAAAACCTATCAAGGATTAGTATTGCAACTGTAAAGCAACTCAGTCATCTGTAATTACTTTTCAATATTTTAAAAATGAAACTGCATGGCATTTGGAAGCTGACAGGAAAATAACTTAAAATTCTGTTTTCATTATCTCAGATTGAGGAAATGAACAAGATGATTTTGTGATTAAAGGAATTAATAATTAATTGCATATAAGCTTGGTACAGACTTCAAGTTTTAACTTTTTCCCTATAAATTAACAAACTCTCTTTTTCAAATGGAACATGGTGTTTGCCCTTTTAAATTTATGATGGATGCTATGTAACCAACATTGTCATGACAAATGAAATGTGAAAGCAATTCACCAAAACGACCAGAAATAATTGCAATAGACTTATCTTGGCATTTCTCAAGCACAGAAGTGTAAAATATTCCATCTCAGCATCTAATCCTTTTTTTAACTTAACACATATATTTATTTTTACTATTAAACAGATTTATTTTTTCTTATCTAAGTTCTGCATAATTACATTATTTTGAATAAATTTTTGTTTTCCTTTATCTAGGAGACTAAGTTAGAATAATCTAACAAAATTAATTCAGCAAATATTAGTTAATTTGTTTCATTTCATGTTATTCATCATTCATTTAATTCATGATTATTATTACCATTAAAAACCAATGTTTTATTAGATTACTAAGTGAGAGTAATAGCATTAGAGTTATTCATATTCACTCTATATGTTTTGGGGGACATTCATAAATGCATTTTATTACATATCCTTCTGTATTTATGAATGTATATTTTCTTTTATTGTTTATTAACTTTATCTTTTAGAGTATACTGGGATTTTGCATTTCAGCTTTATTTTTTCTAAATAATTGTTATCATTGTACCCCATGATTGCATTAATGTACACAGCTACGATTTAATAAAAAAAAAAATTGTTTGTATTTTACTCCTTTTCCTTAAAAGTCTGAAAGTTATTTGTACTGTCAATCAGAATTTGAAGGAAGAAATTGAATAATCCTAGGTTCCTTTATTCATTCTACTTTTTAAAATAACAGCAATAAAAACTGTGTTCAAATTTTGGGCTGTTTATGTATATTTATGTTTCCAGGCAAAAATTATTAGACAGATTCTCTCTTATTTCATCAAATTTTTGATAATTTCAGATATGATGATATAATTTCTAATCTATATTCAGTAAAATTACTGGAAATTACATTCAGTAAAATGTGACTGAAAAAAAAATATGAAGTATGCTTCAGAAGTCAGCCATAGTGACAGCTGGCATGGAAATATCTGAGCTTGGAGATTTGTTTCCAGATTTCCTACTTGGGCTCTGTTACTGCCTATTATCTATCCAGTACATTTGATCCTCTTATGAGGTTATTTGAATATACAGTCCTGTCCTATAGACTTTATACAACTGCCATGATTATGTTTTAAATAAGGTCTACAAGAAGGCATTGTTCATTCAAAATAACGATGCCAATATTTAGTTATATTATTTTATAACCTGTATTATTAAACAATATAAAAAAGGGTAAGATAAGCTAGAAATAAGAAGATCAAAATACATCCAATAAAGTAAACTTCCTTAGAGTACACAGAAACAGTCTGCTCAGGAGGGCTCACAGGTACTCTTGACACTATAGATACACGTGAATAAAGTGGTGAAGGATTTGATCCATCTCTAATTTCAGTTGTGAGTTAAGATTATGTTGTTCTCCTGTTAAAGCAGTGACAGTTCAGGCAAACTGATCTTTAGAAAAGTTGTACGTTATGAAGGTTTGCTTGCTTCATAGTCAGGAAAGTCTTCCCATTACCCCAGGAAAGGCAAATTTCCAAAATTCTGGCACTTTTAAGCAGTTAATAATACGGGCTTACTAAATTAATAATATGGTCTTTCACAGCCATCACAACTATGACGTGTTGTTATTTACCTTATAGTATAGTTTAGCCAATTTTTTTTCAAACTTTTGTGGAAAAATACCAGATATTAGTGCAATCTGTATAATTAATTTCAGGTAGGTTTTAAAATAGAATTCACAAACTTTTCTTTTTTTTATGTAGACAAATGTGTTTTAGACAAAGATACAAGTAAAAAGTGCTTATTACTCCGTAACACTTCTCAGCCTCATAAACATTTTCCAGACTATACAATTTTTGCTGTTTTAGAAGCCTTTCATCAAATGATTTATATGCTTACACCTTAACTTGTGTTTTTAAATTTAGCAAAGACAGATCCCAAACTTCCAAGGCACACGGGGGGTGGGGGGGTGGGGGCACTTAGGATTAATAGACAAAACAGAACTTTTGAAAATATCCAATTGGCAGAACCAGGCAGTAGCTCTTGGCGGGCTGTGTAAGGCAATCTTTCTGAACAGGGCAGCTACCATTTCATGGGTGAAAAATCTCTGATAAGCTTTGGGACCTATGGGTGGGTGGTAACACTGATTAATGCACCCGTTCTCATTCTCTGCGTGTTGCTAGAAACTGCCTTCTTGTTCTTCATTCCAGTAAACACTTAATATTAAGACTTACAGTGTTTCTTTGTCACAATAGGGAAAACTGGCCTCGGGCCACATTTGTGAATCTACATTCAAGTACTCCATCAATCAAATCTTACCCACATGCCAGTGTGCAGCTGGGTATTACAGACGTTCAGTAGAGTCATTCCTCTCCTTTCCACAAAAACAGATGCAGGGAACAAATTTAAAAACAAAACAAAAGAAAAAGAAACAGAAGAAACCAATTTTGTATTAAAACTCCTTTTCCTAGCAGCCAAAATTCTTGTTGCTGACTGATATATGAGCTTCTGTTATTCACAAATTTACTGTTATTTGGACACATTTAAGCATATTCAGGGTTCTATTTCTCTACCCATTTTCATTTCATTAAAAATATTCACATGACTATAATATAGTTGTTACTTACTTGAAACTACTCTCTAGTACAACTACATTGCTTTATACTTTGGTGTTTTTTGCTTGAATGGATTAGATATTTGGAACGCTGGTTTTAATGTATTGGTTTGACATGAGGTGACATTAAAATGATGTCCCCAAGGCCTTATGTTCATTCAACCAAGCTAAGTAAGATTCTTGTTCTTAAAATGGAAAAAATGTGGATATCTACAATAGTGTCTGAAATTTATTTGAAACCACTTGACTACCTTGGATAATGCCTACCTTCTTGATGAAAATATTTCAAATTATATATGAAAACACCACACTGTACCCCATGATTGCATTAATGTACACAGCTATGATTTAATAAAAAATGTATTCAACATTTTCTTAATAGCATATATAAGTATTTTTAATATCACTTTTCAGTTCATGAAAACATGACGAACATTTTCATTGCTTTTAAAAAACATTTTTAGCCAAATAATACATATTATATTTAGTAAATTATGTTAGCTACATTATAGTTTTCATTTCCTTATAAGAGTTTCATAAATATAAGGAAATAGCAGAATTGGCTAAAAATACATTTATTTACAACATTACATAATTAATTTTGTATATGAACATGTGATAAACCATTTAGTTAAACCACAGTTTTACCTTGCACAGAGCCACACTTAGTTTGAAAGAAATTACCAATTTCTAGGTTAAAAGAGAAAATCTGGGGCATTCAGAAAATAATTTAGTGATGAAATATTTCACAAAGACATTTGTTATTCTAACTTCCTACCATTTTTGATCAACTTCCTATCTTCCCACCAGGACAATTCCTAGCATAGTCTAGGATATATTATCGCTTACAATTGACCTAATCGTGCATAGACATTTTAGAAGCTGACAACATAGACAAGAAAAAAAGAGCAAACATACTAGTAGTGTTTTAAAAGTTAATGTTCTTCACTAAAGTACTTTTTAAACTTAGAGAGTAGAGAATCATGTAGAAAAATACAAGAAATGCATCCTTATTTGCTTAAAAGCAGTGACTATTAAGCAAATGTCTTCTACCACTTGGGTCTACCCAAATGTCACACATACACTTTTCTCCATATTTTTTTTTTTAAAGGAAACAGCACTGCTGGCAAGTCCTGTGTCTAATTTCCTAATGAGTACAAGAGCATGCAATTTGAATGGCAGATTCCCCAGCCAGAAGCTGGCTGCAAACATTTCATGTATAATGGCAGGAGCAGAGCTCCGGTATCTTCAGACTCCCCTGCCAGCGGGTCAGAAGCCAACTCAGAGCAGTAGTCAGAGCGAGAATCACAAAGGAGTCATGGGCACTGGAGCAATCAAGGCTCCAGGATTGCTCGGAAGTTTCAGAATGGGAGTCACTCTGGATGGTCTGTCACTGGCCTGGGTGCGGTGGGGAGAAATGAAAAGGCAAGTGGCTTGCGCTCTCTCACTGCTGATCTCTTTGGTGAAGTCTGGGTCTTTTTCAATTAGAGAAGATGAAATGTGGAATCATAAGAGTTTGTGAACTGCCTAAAATTGTTCCTAGATTAGGAAAAAACTAGAGGCATTTTTATAACATCGTGGCTTGTTCGGTTTTTTTCTTCTACTTATACTTTCATTGTACTTATACAATATGCCTTAAATGTATATTGTATACTTAAATGTATAATGTATACAATATACATTATACATTTAAGGCATATTGTATAAGTATTGTGTGTATTCTGAAGATAGATTAAATAATGGCCATTCCAACCATCTCTTTTCACTATAGATTTTGATTTTGAAATATTCTAACATATATACTGATTTTAAAAGATAACCATTTTGAACTGGGAGCATTTCAATGAGTTTAAAGGGTTGGAATGTAATTCCAGGAACCCAAGACAGATTATAATTTTACTTATTCATTAACACTTGAAGACTTTTGCATTTCATCATATCAGATGATTATTTTTTAAAGTCTCTGTGGAATAAAGGATATGCCATAAATTCATCATAGCAATAATATAGAGAATTCAATTTTATGGGACAACTTGAGAAACGGAAACATTAATGATCAAATAGAGTTGAAAAGGATTTAAAATAAACTCACTGCTTCTCAGATTCTGTTTAGGATATGGTTTATATTAAAATTCATGTTCATATTATAGAATTCTTTTAACAATAATTTGGTTTTTTAATATGAGAATTCCAATGTGCATTTTTGTGTCATTCTTGGCAGTGTTTATTAAATATCTTTGTACAATAGCAGAAAAGCATCGTCTACATAAAGCACATTATGTCTTTAAAAAGTTAGATCTAGTCTGGGAGTGGTAGCTCATTCCTGTAATCCCAGAATTCTGGGAGGCCAAGGCAGGAGGTTCTCTTGAGCCCTGAAACAGGAGACCAGACTAAAGCATCAGTGAGACGTCATCTCTACTAAAAGTAGAAAAATTAGCTGGGCATGGTGGCAGGTGCTTGTATTCCCAGCTATTCAGGAAACTGAGGCAGGAAGATCACTTGAGCCCAGGAGTTTGAGGTTGCTGTGAGCCAGGCTGAGGCCATGACAGCACTCTAGCCTGGGCAACAGAGTGAGACACTTTCTTTTAAAATAAATAAATGAGATTAAATTAAACAGAGACAGAGCAAGAGAGCGAGAAAAAAAGTGAGTTCTAACTTACTTCAAACCAAAGAAAGCTCTTAGTAAAATATCTAAAAATAAAACTGACTAGTGAGATAGTTGGCTTCTTATAGAAAATGAGTTAAGTCTAGACAATTACTTAGGATCTTTCTTATATACCCTGTTTTCATAATAAAGTGTAAATACATATTCCTCAGTAAAAATGTATAAAATTATATTTAGGTGGATGTTATAAATCTAATAAAATCCAAGTAAAATGAACAATACTCAATTGTTACAAAAGATATCTGGGTTTATTTGAATGTTTACTTCAAGAGTAGTCAAGGGGAAAATAAGTACTGTTTAATGAAAGAAGTATCCCAGACTTCCTGTCTGTAGCAGGCTACAGTTCAATTTCTTTTATATTCTGATATTCCCTGGCAGTTTGTGCAAGCTACTGATGTTCTTTTTTTGAATGGAAGTATAAAGGCGATTGTGACACATAGCTGAGACTGAGAAAAGAGATTCAGAATGTGAACACAGTGAACAAATTTAGGCAAAAAATGAAAATACATATGTATCTGTGGGCTTTTTTTCTGAGCACTTTACTAAACATTCTTTAGTATTTCAATTTTTTCACTCTTCATGACAATCTTACACAATAAGCATCATTACCCTCATTTTATAGATGAATTGAAATTTTAAGAATAATCTAAGGTCAGAGTTCTGGTAACAGAAAAAGCACAATTTAATCCTACATTCTGTTGCTTTCAAAGACTCAAATCTTTTCTTTTTATACCTAAACATGTCCTGGAATACTAAATCTGACTGTATCAAGTTGGATTAATCAACAGTATCTATTCCTGCCTATAGTTTTCTACTTGGTGACTTCATTCATTCCCGATCTGCAGTCCAAGTTGCTGTACTTGGAATTCCTGTGCACAGATACTGACGGGCTACAGGGGATTAGAGATCTGTCGGGCAAAGGGCTCACTCAGCTAAGATTAATGGCACATTGTGCCCCTTCTAACGTGCCAACAGGAGCTGATGATGGCTATTTAAACTCTGCGGTCCTTTGACACGCCTCTAAGACTCTCTGATGAAATTACCAGTTAATAAGGAGAAAAGATGAAATGACCTCTCCTTTTTGCTCACCATTCTATTAATAGCTGCTTCACCCCTCAGATTTCCATTCACTGCAGAGGTCCAGTTAATGAGCAAAACAATTCACTACAGAAATTGGGAAACCACTGGACCAAGAAACAATACACTATTGAACTCAATTTGGCCAACTCCGTCTCATACATACTAACTAACTACAGGGTTCCTTAAATTTTATTTGTGGGCCTGGGTCACAATCAGCTGGGGATATATATTAAAATGCAGATTCCTAGGGCCCCAGAAGAAATAATGTATTACAATCTCCAGATGTGGGGTCTAGGAATCTACTTTTTAAAAAACATGGTTCCTGAATGAATTTTATATACCATAGCTTTTAAAAATTGTAAACAAAGTGACCTCACTGATAAATAGGCCTTAGAACCTAATTTTAAGACATGAGACAATGATGTAGACTCAAGATGACCTGTGTCAGTAGTTACCTTGTACCTTTAACTAGCTGAGGAGCCCAGGATGTAGGGTTTTCCAGGAATACAGCAGGCAGAAAGGGCCCAAGTTATCCTTATTTTGAGAAAGATTGTCTGTTTATGCAGTAAGAATTTAGTGGATATTTTTATTGCCTTTTTATTTTGAGGATTTTTTTTTTTTTGGCAGTTTTTGGCCAGGGCTAGGTTTGAACCCACCACCTCTGGCATATGGGGCCAGCCCCCTACTCTTTGAGCCACAGGTGCTACCCTTATTCTGAGTTTTTAAGTTTTACTTCTTTTTTTTTAAATATTACATATAAATAATGTATATATTAATTTATATGTATATATCTTATAAACACAAGACAGTGGAACAACTGTCCAACTGGCTTGTTTTGCAAAACTTACATTACAAAGAGTAAAAATTTTAAATGACTATGAGTACACGTTTACCAAATTATTATAATTTGTTCAAAATTATTTTATTGGCTATATATGAGTGAAATTTGAATCAAATTAGAAAAAAATTTGTCTTTCTTCCCCAGCATCAGCTCCTTGAAAAATTGAAGCAAGTTGAGCCACTTGAGGCCAACTAGGAGTCGGGTGTCACCAGGATAAGTTTATTTAAACCTTAATTGGTCCTCTAAACCAAAATTATAAAATCCCTCATTTAACTGCCAGCATCTTCCTGGTGTCTTTAAAAAAGACAATTTGAGGAGATTTACTGAATAAGAATGATATTAACTTTATTTATTAAATAATTTATTTTTTGAGACAGAGTCTTACCTTGTTGCCCTGGGTAGAGTGCTGTGGCATCACAGCTCACAGCAACCTCAAACTCTTGGCCTTAAGCAATTCTCTTGCCTCAGCCTCCCAAGTAGTTGGGACAACAGGTGCCCACCACAACACCTGGCTATTTTTAGAGACGAGGTATCGCTCTAGCTCTGGCTGGTTTTGAACCCATGAGCTCAGGCAATCCACCTTCCTCTGCCTTCCAGAGTGCTAAGATTACAGGCGTGAGCCACCAAGCCAGGCCAATGATATTAACTCTAATTAGCATGATGTACCAGAAAAACCCTATTTCAATAAAATGTTTGTGTTAACGTTTACTGTATTTAATGAACCTGCTACATCCAAATCGAGAAAATAAACCTCTTACTGAAAATCAACTAAAGAGTAAATGTTCCTGGGGCATATTATATGCTATCTTTACTGTCACCAGAGTATCTCAAATCAGTCCTCTGTGTCAGAAGAACTGATTCTATTATATTAACTTTTATTTCATTTAACTTTTATGTCATTAACAAACTCTCAAGACCATTTTCTATTCTCCTATTTTATTACAGATATTAGTAAACAATAAAGGTGACTTTCTTTAAGTGACTTAACATACATTATAAATCTCATTAGAGTATGTTATTTTTTATAGAATCTAATGAGAAGCATTTCCTGAGAAGCTATTCTCCCAGTAGTCTTTTAATTGTCAATATTCTGTCCCCACCTCTGATTGGGCTTCATTTATCTAAATCTTGCCTAAATCTTTTACCTGAGAGATAATTATAACAATAAATACTAATACAGAATCCATCAGAATATAAGAACCATTTAAATCTTCCATATACCAGATAATATTTAATTAATCACTAACAGGTTGCCATTGGATTTATCAGGAAAAAAAGTGAACGCCTCTGAAGTCTTTGCTACAAACCTAAGTGGACTCAACAGACTCAGAATCTGTGCGGCAAGGGTATCTCCCAGCTTCCCACTAGCTAGACAACCTCCATTCTTCTAACAGTTTCAATGTTCAAATTTTGAAGCAAAATATAGGACATACTTGTTCATCAAGTGCAATTTACATACTAGCTGAACTAGTAAAATTAAGGAAGGAATTAAGATTAATAACTGCATATAGGCACAATCTAAGTATGCTTCTATACTCCTGGCATATAAATCTTCATTGGCCATATGATCCTGGGTTGAGAAGAGGTTGAGGGCTTCCAGAAGGTTGAAGAAAACTGGTTAAGATTGATGAAAGGAGGAGGAATGGGAATAAACAAACCCAGAGTTCAAATTACCAAACACCTTAGGGTACACATTCATTCGATCCAGAATGGGGAGTCATTCGGTGAAGTGGAACCCAGTGACAGAGAGTTTGGATGTAGAATGCCTCCTCCACCAGATGTCAGTATGACAAACCAAATTGATGGAAGACGCTTAGAAAAATTGGAAATGGGACCAAGGCCTCAGCAAACAGGACTGAAGTCCGCAGCTTAGTTTTCAAAATCATGAGGAATGAGGTTCCACTGAAAGACTATTTAAGCAGAGTGGCTACAAAAAGTGGGTGGTGAAATCTGGTCATTGTGTGCTTTGAGGAAGCTCAGGAAATTTCACCCCAAAATATGACTACTGAGTATAAAGAATATTTTGGATGAAGGCCCTCACTGGTTAGCAGGCCATTGGAAGGCCATTAGCAGTCTTTCCCTCAGACTGACCTGATTGAGATGTCAAGGAAGGCAGCTGACTTCCCTGCCTCTTCCTGTTTTGTGTTGATTTTTCAGGGGACTTGGGGAGAAAGGCCAAGTTTCCCCTCAACCTTAAAACCCCAAAGGCTAAAGTTTCACAGAAATATTGGCAACATAGAAACATTAGGCTTGAAAATAAAAAGAATTAACAGACCTAACTGATCCATGTCGGTGGAGCCTCAGCGGAGCAGCTGGGATTGACAACTGCTTTGCCTCCCCAAGATCTTATGGCATTTAAAGGGTGATGTTTTTCTGGTATTAAGGTTTACTTTCTTAAAATTTGAAGCTTCATGCTTTGCCATCTCTTTCAAATCTTAGAGAGTAACCTAATCTCATTTACACTATAAGGTTTGGGCCAGAAAACTGATAGCTTGTCTTCTTTCAATTTTGTTCAGGTGATCAGTCATTAATCCAGCACTTAACAAACATTTGGTAAGTTCTTGCCACCAAACTGCCATGTCTTTTTCTGTCTGTATCTCTTGTCATTTCAGGTAGCTACACATACCCACCCTATACACATATGTGTATATTTGCATATAAGTAGGTAGTAGTAAATCAAAACAAATAGATAGTGGTAACCCCCAAAGGCTAAAGTCACAAAGAAACATTAGCAACATGGAAACATTAGGCCTGTGACCGTCCCAAAGACCACTAGGGAGATACATACGTATAGCCAAACACATTTGGATATATTGATTTCCTGCAGTAAGGAAAATGATAGATCACAAAACCTGTTAAAGTGGGAATTTAGTTCGGAGGGTGGTAGAGTATGATTATTATAAATTATCAGTGTTTACCCAGCTGCATAGTGGGTAATTTGGGGGAAAGTTTAAGAAACTATCGGTGTGTTTGGATTGGGTATTGTCAGGTAGTAGGGCTAATTTGTGTGTGAGTATCTGATAAAATAGTATAAGTTTATCTAGGACATGTGAGAAGCTAAGCTGGGCTGGAATGGTCATCGGGAAGGAAGCAGTAGCCATTCGCATTTGCCAGGAGAGAGGACTGTTTGGTCGTGGTGATGTTCGGACTTGCAGCATTTGTCTTGTCCCATTCTGAAGTTGTTCGTGCTGAGTAGGGCACACCAGTGTGTAGCTGTGACCTGCCAGGTTGGCTGTGAGATAACAACCAGTTTCTTTTCTTAGCAGGTATATTTTTACCATAATCACCAGCCAGTTAAACCTTACAAGTCTTAGTAGTTTAATTAACACTTAATGTAGAATGGGTAAATCTGAAATGAGTCTTATACACACATAAGAAGAGTTTTCATAATCATCCAGCACAGTAGTACCTCTGGGCTTAATCAGATGGACAGTGTGCTGAGCCTGCAGGCACGGATGCCACGGGAATGGTTGCCTAGGCATTTTGGAAAACATTGAAGTATAATTTTTTTTGAAGACACATTTAAAAAGAAAAGAAAAAGAAATTAAGAACATAATATTAGGCTTTGCAAAATTTAGAATAGAAGAAAATTTATAAACTGCATAATTAGCTACTGATTCAAGAATATAATGTGTTGAAGAATGCTTTAAATACTTGACATGGAAATATAAGTCATTTGTTCTTTATTAATAGTAAATACATAACCATTCTTCTTTTTCATTTATTTACTTTTTATTTTTTTGAAAAGTGAATTTATTTTAGGTTAATGTGAAGGAACAAATAACCCGGTCAAAATTTTTGATTTTGTTAGGTAAAGTCCCTCTTGTGGTTATGTCCCCCACACAAAATGTGTGCCGACCCTCCCCCACCCCCACCCCCACCCCCATGCCCTTTCAGCGAGTGCACTCCAACTCTGCCCCCCTCCCCTTTCCTGTTCCCCCTCCCCCTAACTTGAATTGAAATAAGATTTTCTCCTATTTGGGCATGCATTAGATCATCTACTGGCTTCATAATACTGTTGAGTACTTTGGATAATTGACTTTCCATTCCTGCAATACTTTATTAAGAAGAATGTGTTTCAGCTCCATCCAGGATATTACAAAAGATGTGAAGTCTCCATCATTTTTATGGCTGAATAGTATTCTGTGGTGTGCATGTACAATTCTGAGTCAATGGGCATTTAGGTTGCTTATACATCTTGATGATTATAAATCGAGCAGTTACAACAATCTAGTGAAAAATATCCTTATGATAAAATGATTTTTTTCTTTCATCAGGATAGATGTCTAATAGTGGGATTGCAGGGTCAAACGGGAGGTCTATTTGAGATCTTTGGGGATTCACCATACTTCTTTCCAAAGAGGCTGTATTATAAGGGAACACTTTTATACTATTGATAGGACTGTCAATTAATACAACCATTCTTTAGATGGGGAACCGGGGAAGACTAATGTTACCTGATGTTATTTTTTTTTTAAATTTAGAATTCAAACCCATTGCAAGGATTTGGATAGATCTTAAAATTTTGTGTGATTAAAGGAAAATCTGTCTGATAAATTGAAGCTATTAGCAAGAGGAAATTTAGATTCCTCCCACCTCAAACAAATAAACTGGTACATTTATCTCCTGGGTAAATTTTATCCATTTCTCCCTACATAGCTTCATGAAAAGTTGTTATAACCATGAAATAGACTTATTAAATCCTTGGATTACAGTGTATCAAATGTCATGAGGACAATTCCCAAGAGTACCTATAGAAAAAGATAATTTGCAGAGCACCTTGTGGTAGTATGTTTTCAAATTGCCCCTATATTGAATGCAAAAGTATAAGTGAAGAAAAATCACTATAAGTTTCTGGGAAAAAAACTATAGCCTGCCATGCTTGTGTACTTGAAAATTCTGCCTAAAAAGGACAACCATAAAAGTTATTTTTATAATTTCTTGGGTAGTGTCTGACAGCCGTTATTGCCATCTGAATTTATATGCATGGTAGTTAAGTTGCATTTAAACTATGAGATACATATCTAGCTGAAACTACTTTTAAGCAACAGTATCAAGCAAAAAATAGCAAAGCTTGTGTGTCTGATGTCATGGTTGCTGCCTTATCCTCATTTTGATGACTTTACTGAAATTTCAGATTAATGTGAGGTCATAAACAATTAGGTTATAATGTTTGAGTTTGTCAAGCATAGTCCCATTGTAATTGTGTTCCACACCCATAGGTATGCCATAAACCCTTACATTATGATTTTGATGACTTCTTATAAAATTAATTACCCTTATATGCCTACATATATTTACATGTCCTCTTTATGGCATGGTAATATGATGTCATCTGCTGTAATCTTCCGGCCAGGCCAGTGAAGTGTTTATGATGGGATATGTCTTATGAGATATTACTGCTTCCATCTTATTACCTGTTAAGCTTATATACAGGATTTGAATTTATTCATGACTCAATCTTGGCAAGTTGTATGTGGTATAGGGATTTATCCATTTCTTCTACGTTTATTGGCGTACAGTTGCTCATAATGCTCTATAATAATATTTTGAATTTTTGTGGTCAGCTGTTGAGTGTCCCTTTTCATCTCTGATTTTATTTATTTGGGTAATCTCTCTTTTTTCCTAAGATAATCTGGCTAAATATTTATCAATTTTGTTTATTTTTTCAAAAAACTAACTTCATAGTATTGATCTTTTTTTTTTTTTTTGCAGTTTTTGGCCAGGGCTGGGTTTGAACCCGCCACCTCCAGCATATGGGGCCGGTGCCCTACTAATCCTTTGAGCCACAGGCACTGCCCAGTGTTGATCTTTTCCACTTTTGTTTCAATTTTATTTATTTCTGCTATGATCATTATTATTTCTGTTTTTCTTCCAATAGTGAGTTTGATTTCCTTTTGCTTTTTAGTTCTTTAAGATGCATTGTTAGGTAGTTTATTTAAGTTTTTCTACTTTTTTTCATATAGATATTTATTGCTATAAACTCCCCTGTTAGTAATGCTCTAGCTATGTTCCATAGATTTTGGTATGTAGGGTTTCACTCTCATTGGTTTCAAGAGATTTGTTAATTTTCTTTTTCTTCATAGGCACACTGGTCATTTGGGAGCATATTGTTTAAATTCCATGTTTTTGTATACTTTCCAAAGTTCCTCTTGTTATGGATTTCTAGTTTTATTCCACTGTGATTAGGGAAGATAAGAGATATAATTTAATTTTTTTGTATGAATTTCTTTTTATTAAATCATAGCAGTGTACAATACTACTACCATGGGATACAGTGTACTGTTTCTATATAGAATTTGAAATATTTTCATCCAACCGGTTAACATAGCCTTCATGTCTTTTTCTTAGTTATTTTGTTAAGACATTTATATTCTACATTTAGAGAGATTCACATGTACTCTTATAGGATGAACCATAGGCGTGATCCCACCAATCACCCTCCCTCCATCCACCTTCCCCCCTCCCCTCCCCTCTCTCTCCCCTCTCCCCATATTCCTGGGCTAAAATTGGGTTATAGCCTTCCTATGAAAGCTATAAATTAGTTTCATAGTAGGGCTGAGTACATTGGATACTTTTTCTTCCATTCTTGAGATACCTTGCTAAGAAGAATATTTTCCATGTAAACATGAAGGAGGTAAAGTCTCCATCTTTCTTAATAGCTGCATAGTATTACATGGTATATATATATGGGCACTTGGGCTTCTTCCGTGACCTAGCAATTATGAATTGAATTGCAATGAACATTCTAATACAAATGTCTTTCTTGTAGTGTGATTTTTGGTCTTCTGAATATGTACCTAACAGAGGAATTATAGGATCAAATGGCAGGTCTATTTTTAGTTCTCTAAGTGTTCTCCAGATGTCTTTCCAAAAGGAACATATTAGTTTGCAATCCCACCAGCAGTGTAGAAGTGTTATCCTTTTCTCCACAACCATGCCAGCATCTGTGATTTTGGGATTTTGAGATAGGGGCTAATCTTACTGGTGTTAGATGATATCTCAAAGTAGTTTTGATTTGCATTTCTCTGATGATTAAGGATGGTGAGCATTTTTTTCATATATCTGTAGACCATGCACCTGTCTTCTTCAGAGAAGATTCTCTTTAAATCCCTTCCCCACCCTGAGAAGGGATCACTTGTTCTCTTCCTTTTTTTTTTTTTTTTTTGAGACGGAGCCTCAAGCTATCCCTGTGCCATGGCATCACAGCTCATAGCAACCTCCAACTCCTGGGCTCAAGCGAGTCTCCTGCCTCTGCCTCCCAAGTAGCTGGGACCACAGGCGCCCGCCACAATGCCCAGCCACTTTTTGGTTGCAGCCATCATTGTTGTTTGGCGGGCTGGGGCTGGGGATTTGAACCCGCCACCTTAGGTGTATGTGGCTGGCGCCCCAGCCGATTGAGCCACAGGCGCCGAGCCGGTAGGTCTTATTTTCGGTGAAACATGGTAGTAGAGACGGGGTTCACTATTGCTCAGGCTGGTCTTGAACTCCTAAGCTCAAGTAATCTTCCTGCCTCGGCCTCCCAGAGTGCTAGGATTATAGGCATGAGCTGCTGTGCCCAGCCACAAATCAATATTTTCTTTCTTTCTTTTTTTTTTTGAGACAAAGCTTCAAGCTATCCCCCTGGGTAGAGTGCTATGGCATCACAGCTCATAGCAACCTCCAACTCCTGGGCTCAAGCGAGTCTCCTGCCTCCGCCTCCCAAGTAGCTGGGACCACTGGCGCCCGCCACAACGCCTGGCCATTTTTTGGTGGCAGCCATCATTGTTGTTTGGCGGGCCCAGGCTGGGGATTCGAACCCACCACCTTAGGTGTACGTGGCTGGCGCCTTAGCCGATTGAGCCACAGGTGCCGAGCCACAAATCAATATTTTCAATTGTGCACCTCCCTGAAGCCAGCCACCTGTCTTATTAGGCCTTGTTCCGAGGCAGTGGGCACACTAGGGGCAGCCTATGGCCCCACCAGGTAGCCTCCTGGGAGTTTCCGTGCCCTGGATGTTGTTGGCACAGGGAGTGGCAGGATGGCCCCAGAGAGAATTCCCTCTCCCTCCTTCCCTGCTGGCTCCTCCCAGGCTCTTGCTCATCTACCCCAGGATCAAGGACACTCAGCATTTAGAAGACACCACCCATTTCT
>CAUYQV010039779.1:0-38423 GCA_963574575.1 Galagoides demidoff | reverse complement strand
TTGCATTGTTGTGAGGCCCTGCCCCCCGCCCCACCCCCCGGCCATGTTGTCCCGCCTTACAGATGTTAAAATCTGGTCCCCCATCCCAGGAGTGGGTATGAGAAAGTCTCTGCGACATGACCCTCGTCACAGAAGAGACTGGTAGTGCCGTCCTTACACAACAGTCCAGCTGTTGTGGTCAAGCCCACGCCTGCAATCTTGAGAATGTCTACTAAATTCTTTACTTTAGATTGAGAGTTCTCTGCCTACGGTGAGCATTCACAGCAGATTGGGGCTTGGGCCTGGTTTTGCTGGCCTCTCAGTCTTCCCCCACGTTCTGTCAGAACTTAGATTTTTCTTATATGGTGTGTGGCCATCCTTCTCAGTCAGCAGAAAGTATTCCTCTGGAATCTCTATCTTCTTTTTCCTCCCTTCACTATAGCTGCTGCTGCTGCTGCTTTTTTTTCTTCTGTACTGATGAATGAATAGCACCTGTCCAAAGTTTTTTCTTTCTGGCTCTTGAAGTGGAGTACAGAAAGGGCAAGAGCTCTCAAGAGTGAGCTGGGTTCTGTGGAGGGCATCTAGAAGTTAGTCAGACCCTTACAGGGGTCCTTAAACTTTTTAAATAGGAGGCCAGTTAACTGTCACTCAGACCATTAGAGGGCCAGATTGCAGGCCCTGGGACAAGTCTGCTGCCAAGCAGGACAGGCAGCAGCGCAATGGTGGATAAATGTTCTAGGTGGGCCGCATGTGGCCCACAGGCCGTAGTTTGAGGGCATCTGGATTAGAAGGTTGAACTGCTGCTAGACTCCTACCCTCAAGTGGTCTTCCTGCCTTGGCCTCCTAGAGTGCTAGGATTACAGTCCTGAGCCACCGCACCAGGTTGGGCTGCTGCTGTTGTAATGCATTTGTATCTTTTTGCTTCTTTGGCTTCATTACAAATACTCTTTTAGCTCTCTCCTGACTGAGGTTATCTGAGTGTCACTCTGACAGCTCAGGGTCTCATGCCAGGATCTGCCCCCAATCCTCCTCTCTAACACTCTGGGACCCTAGGCTTCTGTCCTGTTGCTTCAGGTCAGTGGTTCTCAACCTTTCTAATGCCACAGTGTATTTTCATTGTTAAAAAGGGGTTGCCATCCACAGGTTGAGAACCACTGTTTCAGGTGGATCCTGGCTCTCAGCTTAGACTTTTTTGATTGCCCTTTCTCATTATTTGAATGGTCTGGCTGAACTTAGATCATCCTCAGTCCCATATTTGCTGCTTATAGATCAGTCCTGCCCCGCTGTTTGCTTAGGTCAAGAAACTAACCCCAGCCAGGTTCTAGCACTCAGACTTCCCTCTGGAAAGAGAGTTCATGCATTAGGATAGGTTCTGGACCTTTTGAAGGGCTACTGAAGATTCACCTTCAGGACAGTGGAGGAGATAGGCAGGGGATGGGGGAAAGTCAAGCTTTGAAGATACCAAGCAGGTTCTAATGTACATAATCTCTATGAAATCTTCCAGCTTCAAGAGTCAGTAATTATATAGTGGCCAGGCATGCTGGCTTATGCCTTCAATCCCAACAATTTGAGAGACCAAAGTGGGAAGATTGTTTGAAGCCAGGAACCAAGGATCAACCAGGACTAAGAATCCCAGCTTGGCCAACACAATGGGACACCATTTCTATAAAAAATACAAAATTAAAAATAATAATTATGTAGTAGAGCCAGGAAGGCAGGGCTGGGTGACCCAAGGAGGCAGGACTAAGATCATTAGAGAATGAGGCAGTGAATCATGGCAAAGGGAGCAAAAGAAGGATATAGTTCTCTATAGAAGTAAATTAGATTTTATTTTCTCTTTTCTGTGCTGAGATAAGAAAGGACACAATTCAAGTCAAGGGAGGAGCTAGATTCCAATCATGTTTTAGTGTGTAAGATCTTTCTATGTTTTCCTTAAGAGATGGTTAAGGAGTTGTACTACTAGTGATGAAGCATTTACTTCATATTTGATTTTTGGAGAGATTTAATTCTCAGTAAATTCCTTTATACATTAGGTCAAAACCACCCTCCCAGTTATTGTTAATTTTCATAGGTGTGAATAATGTTTGTGGGATTATGTAGGAGAGTGTCCTTATTACTGGAGATGTAATTTAAAAATAGTACAAAGTATTATGATATCTGTAACTTACTTTAAAATGGTTTAGGAAAAAAAGCACATACAGTAGAATCTCTGTAATTGACTAGTTTTCATACACCAGACCACATGTACATGATGGAATACTGCCAACCAACTGTGTAGGTTGTATCTTGACCACTTGGACTGTGACATACAATATTAATTTACTCTCCATAACTTGGCCAGTTGATTCCACTCTACATTAAGGGATAGAAGGTGTGGGCTTTCCCTTAGTTCTATTATTTTTTCTTTAGTATAAATTCTTTTTTCATGTTTTATTATTATCACGTGGTGGATTAGGCCTAGCATCTTCTTTATTATGTGTTTCAGAAGATTTTTTCAACATGAAGAACAGGTCTGAATTACAGGTATATCCTACAATTACTGAAAAATTATTCAGTTAATTGAGACATGATGAACATAGGAAAGAACTCAAAGAACTGACATTGAAGTAAAATGTTGATTTTCTACATTTTCTGGAAAGCAGCAGCCAAAGAAAGATGGAAAAACATTTTGGTGTTAGCAAGACCATAGTTAGCAACATCCAAAGACATAAACATGAGTACTTGGAAAGAGATGGTAAGGAAAGCAGGTACCTACAGCAGAAAAGGAGGAAAATTTTCCTTGATGAAGTCAATGAAACCACATCAAGCTGGTTTGAACCACTGAGGGCAGTTAATGTAAAATCTTCAGATGCATGATCCAAGAGTTGCTAAAAAATTCACACAGGAATTTAGGGTGGCAAATTTCCAAACATCAAATGGTTGCCTTGAGAAACTTGAATTGCCACACAAAATCTGCCATAAAGTCTTTATGTGGTGAATCCAATGAAGTTCCAGTAGACATTGTGGAAGTCTTCACCCAGACTTTGCCAGAAGTGTCTAAGATGGTGACATCTTTAACATCGCTTTCAAAGCGATGCCTGAGAGGATCTCTTCCTCAGAAAGAGTGGAAAACTTTGCAAAGAACCTTTCACAGTTCTGTACTAGCTCAACTGGAGAGAAACCAAAACCCTTGGTTATTGGCAAAGCTGTGGTCATTAAAGAACCTGAAACCTGAAGACCTCCCTGTTACTAGGAGATTAAAAGCATATGGATGACTAGAGCCCTATTTGAGGAGTAGGTAAGGGGTACTGAGCAAGAAATGAAGAAGAAATAGTCTTTTCTACTGATAGCAAACAACTGTCCTAGCCACCCGCAAATGAATTACCTCACAATGTGATGTTGAAATTTCTGCCTCTAAACATGACATCAAACTCTGAGGATCAACATGATCCAACCTCTTAACTAAGATGTCACCAAAACATTTAAAATACACTACTGAGCACAGATCCTGCAGTGGGTCAGTACTAAAACACAAATCTGTAGTCTGCCTGTGGAAGCAACTTCATCTGCTTTGCTTGTTATCCTCTGGATCAGTTCTGCTTAGAATGAAGTTCAGCCAGAAACAGTTAAGAAGTGTTTCAACAAAGTTGGATTTGTCACAACCCAAGAACATGATGTTTAGGTCCCATCAGACAGTCCATCTCCCATGGAAGAATTTGAAGAAGTAGAATTTGAAGGGTTTGTTGCAATGGACAGTGAGGTGGCAACCTGTCATGAACCTGACCCAGACGCAGTTTTCCAAGTGATAGATAATTAACTAAAGTATAGACCAGCATAAAAGTGCATGAAGCAGCTGATGAAGTGCAAGAAGCAAGTAAGGATGACACAGAAATTGCAGACTCTAAAAGAAGAGGATGTCTGGCATCTGATAATGCAGTTGAAGTCATTTACTGTGGAAAAATACCTAGGTATGATGAGTTGTATAGCCAGTGTTGAGAGTGCTTTCCACTTACATTTGTAGTAAGAATGAGAAACAGACCGGTTTGACTCATTTTTTGGAAAGAGTGATTAAACCACAAGAAAACAGTGAATGTATTGATTAAGTATAGTACTGTATGATTTTACTGTGTTTTGTGTGTGTTTTGTATTATACTCTCTAATAAAAGCTGTACAAGAAAGTAAAGTACATAGGCATATCAGTACAATAGGCCTAGTTCCTTAATGTTGACCACCTCTGTATGTTGACTAGTATGTTACAGTCCCTTGGGTGGTCAACTGTGTGTATGTGTATAAAAGATAAGACAAATATGACAAAAATGTTAATTGTTGAATTGAGGGGTTATGCATATAATAATTTTATTATTCCCTTAACTTTTTTTGGTGGTTTTATAACTGTTTTTGATGTATTTGACCATCACCAGTTAGTTCTCATCTACATTCACTATAGATTTTTGAATGTGGTGACAGGTACATAGGTAGCCAAAGTATAGAGCTTGTTTGGTGAATCTTCATTTTCATTACATTTTCTGGGCAACTGCACATGGGTACAGTGTAGGACGTTTCCTTCTGCCATTGGCCCAGACAGCTTTGTTGAGCCTGGTATCAGTGCACATATCTAGAGTCCCCATCTCTTTCATAGCAAATTTCTGATCTCTTTGAGTGCCCGAGGGGCACGCTTCTTGATGCCCACTCCGTGGATGCACTTGTGAATGTTGGTATGTTCTCAGGTCACCACTTTGTTGATGGCAGAATGGCCCTTCTTGTCCCATTGCAGGAGCCATTTTACTGGGCCCAAGTTGGAAAGAAAGAGTGTGAGGGACTGTGTCTACTCTCTTAACTTTTGAAGTTATAAAGAGTTGGGAAAAAAATCAACCTTTAAGTAATTTCTATTAGTTCTTATTGTCTTCTTTGGATCACTAGGGAACTAGTTTCATCCCTTTATCTTGTGATACTCCTTTAAATATTGGAAGACATCTTGCACAAATGAGGCACTTGCCATTTGGAGAAGGTACAAACAACTGGAAACTCACTGCCCTGAACATTCTTCTGGCTAACCAGCCTGGTTCCCTATCCATGGCTCACTTAGTGAGAGTTTAGATCATCTGATAGTCTTGACACATCAGGTGTCCCAAAGAACTTCTCTGTCAAAATGCGGGGCAATGGAACTTTTGATGGTATGTGATGGGGAAGGAGCTACACAGGATGGGCAATAGCTTATTGCACAAATGGACAGAACCCAGGGACTTCATGGAAACATGGTAATTAGTAGCTGTAGCAGTCAACTGCATGGTCAAGTCACTCTGCCTGAGGCTATAGTTCCCAGATCCTCCCTCATCAGCTTTGTGATGTTGGACAAATTACTAACTTCTCTGTACCTCAGATGAAAACTGGAAGATAGAACCAGAATCTATCTTCTTTGACTGCTGTGCAAAATTAACAAATTGAGACATGTAAAGTACTTAAACAACTGTCTAACACCAACAGCTCTCACTAAATGTTAGCCATTATTATTATTGTTATTTCATTCTCAATTTATGTGGAACTTTTATGTTCTTTTGCCATTCAATTAATTAATACAACAAATCATTATTGAGTACCCACTATCATATATATATGTGGTGATAGAGTTCCAGAGAGAAATGAGAATTTGTTATGCCCTGAAGGAGGTTATAGACAGTAAACAAGACTCTATACCAGTGACATCCAGACCTGAGGAAATGGAGAGGAAGGACCTCCATTAAGGACAAGTTCACTAGTCTCAACGGTCCCTTTCTGAGGGTTGAAGAGCTCCTGGCCATTGTTGAAAATGGGGTATTGAAGTCTCTCTCTCCCTTCAAATCCTTTAATATTTGCTTTATATATTGCAGTGATTTGATGTTGGGTACGAACGTATATAGCTACAGTTGTTATCTTCTCTTGACAAAATGACCCCTTCATCAGTATTTAATGACCTTCTTTGTCTTTTTGTACATTTTTTTTTTCAATCTCACTCTGCAGTGGTGTCATAGTTCACTGCAACCTCAAATCCTGGGCTCCAGCAGTCCTTCTTCGGCCCCAGCCTCTAGAGCAGCTGGGACTACAGGTACCTGCCCTCATGCCTGGCTAATCTTCTCTTTTTTATAGTGACTCTTTTTTAAAAAATTTTTTTTTCACTAGTACTTTTATTTTTTATTTTTAAAATATTTTTGTAGACACAGAGTCTCACTTTATCGTCCTTGGTAGAGTGTGGTGGCGTCACACAGCTCACAGCAACCTCCAACTCCTGAGCTTAAGTGATTCTCTTGCCCCAGCCTCCCCAGTAACTGGGACTACAGGTGCCTGCCACAGTACCTGGCTATTTTTTGTTGCAGTTTGGCTAGGGCCAGGTTTGAACCTGCCCCACTGGGTATATGGGGCCAGTGCCCTACTCACTGAGCCACAGGCGCCACCCAAGTAACTCTTTCTTACTGTGTTGCCCAGGCTGTTTTCAAACTCTTTGTGTCAAGTAAGCCTCCTCAGTCTTCCAAAGGATTACAAGCATGAGCCACTGTGCCTGGCCGTTTTTTTCAGTTTTTGATTTAAAGTCTGTTTTGCCTAATATGAACATAGCTACCTTTGCTCTTTTTTGGTTTCCATTTGTATGGAATATCTTTTTCTATTCCTTCATTTTCAGTCTATGTGTGTTCTTAACAGTGAAGCGATTCTCGTGTAGGCAGCATATGCATTAGTAGTACATTATATTTATTTATTTTTTAATTTCAGATTAATATTAATATATGAAGGTACAAGTAATTAAGTTATATTGTCTGCATTTCTTAGATAAAGTTCAAGCTGTAGTTGTGACCTTCACCCAGGGAGTGTCCTGTGTACCCTTACATTGTGCCCCTTAGGTGGGAGCACTCCAGTTGTCCTCCCTCCTCCCCTTGCCCCTTTCCCTCCTCCCCCTCCTTCATTGTCTTTTATTTTTTTAGCTACTCAGTATCTTTTCATTGAAGAATTTAATCTATTAATATTCAAAGTAATTATTGAAAGGTATTTCAAAATTCTCAAAAGAGTAGATTTTAAATGTACTCACTAAAGAAAAAATGAGGTGAAGTGATAGATAATGTTAATTACCTTGATTTAATTTTTTTGCAATATATACATATATCAAAACATCACATTGCACCCCATGAATATATATAATTATTTATTTATTTATTTATTTATTTATTTATTTAGAGACAGAGTCTCACCATGTCATCCTGGGTAGAGTACATAGCAACCTCAAACTCTTGGGCTTAAGTGATTCTCTTGCCTCAGCCTCCCAAGTAGCTGGGACTACAGGTGCCCACCACAATTTCTAGTTATTTTTTTGTTGCAATTGTCATTGTTGTTTGGCAAGTCCGGGTTGGGCTTGAACCCACCAGCTCTGGTGTATGTGGCTAGTGCCCCAGCTGCTGAGCTATAGGCACTGAGCCAGTA
The DNA here is from genome assembly GCA_963574575.1 of Galagoides demidoff. Taxonomy (NCBI): domain Eukaryota; kingdom Metazoa; phylum Chordata; class Mammalia; order Primates; family Galagidae; genus Galagoides; species Galagoides demidoff. The sequence continues at coordinate 31,022 of CAUYQV010039779.1, read as the reverse complement.
TAATTATTATTATATTATTGTGGGGAAAAAAGAATTGTTGTGGGAAAAAAAGAACTCCTGGATCCAGAACACTCTGTGCTTCCCTTGGAAAATAATAAAGATCCCTTCAAACTTATGATGGCATGAGGAGAGGACCTGTTTTGATGTTTTCTTTGAAGAATAAGAAAATTCATTTAAATCTTATTTATCTGATAAAACCTAAAGGATAAGAATATAATTCACGTTTGGTTTTCAAGTTCCCATATTTTACCAATTAACTTTAAAGGTAAATAAAATCATGACTATTCACAAGAAACAGATAAAAGCAAAATTAATGTGAGCCAAGGCACATCAAGTTAAGTCTGGTACAAATAAGGGAACAGTTAAGAGAAATGTGTTTAGTTTTGCAAAACATTGTCCTTTTGACAAGTGTTCAAAGTCTGTATGTGAGTGAGCTTAAATCACTGATAACACTAGCAATAAAACATATTTGAACTTCTAGTTGTCTCATCTATTTTTAATGGTTACTATTTTTGTTTTTTGGCCCTCTAAGGGGAGCTAAGTGAATGAGATAAAATAATTTTAATAAGAAAAGGATTTGAGGGTCTCTGAGATACACTAAGAATGTATATTCCTGTTAGTACAGTAGAGTCCCATCTTCACCTATAATAAAGCAAAAAGAGAGTGGGATGGTTGTATGGAGCAGGCAAAAGGGGCTGCAAAGCCACAGGTTAGGATTTGTTTCATGGCTTTGACTTTCTGCTAAGTGTCCAAGCCAGTTTTCTGCACTAGTTGGTAGTTGTTTCGTTCATTTGTGCCTTCACCAGTTGGAGTTTCTCCTTTAGGCGAGATGCCTTCCAGGATTTAGAATGTCACAAAGAGTCCTGTAAGGTTATCCAGTTGTTTCTTTTTTTTGTAAGTAAAAATATCTGAACAGAGCCTAGTAACAGTTGCATAAACATGCTGGAATTACAGGCACAAATTAACTTACTTAATTTGTGCCTTTAAGGATAATAGATAGTGTACATTTTTTAACCTTCTTACTCCAAAGATGCTAATGCCTTTTAAAAACTGAATTCTAAAAGGATATTAGCTAAATAAAAGGTCAAATGAAGTCTTTTAATTTAAGGTTCCTGAGAGTTCCTGTACATAGGTCAGTTTTGTAGCAATTTAACTGGTGACTATGTACAATTTGCTTTCATTTCTTGCCTTTGACCCTGAAGATAACAGTTTTATGGGCAACTCATAAATATTCTTTAGATCATGCGAGGTCATAGTCTGTAGACCTTGTGTTTTATATGTTTGAATGTTTAGGAACAGGGAATCATTTTATGTTGTTATGACTCTCATTCTTGCCAAATTGGAAGGAACATCTTCACATAAAAATGCAGTATATTTTAATAGTTAGCTAAAAAGCTGTATCTTATCTCTAACTCCCTGTTTGTGCATTGCGAATATTTTCAGCATTTGGGTGGCAGAGTCACGAAGCAACTAAAGTTTAAGGGATGGGGTACAGCAGGGGATCTATTCTGCACCTAGGAACTTCAGTGTTTTATAAGTGAGTATGTGGAAAATGAAAATTCTCTGTCATGAACCATTGTGATGGTAGACATTGCCCAGATTGCATTCACTAGTAAGATCATTAGCTGACGTCTGTTTGTCAACATCTAGAAAATAGTGTTCTCTGAAGGAATGGAGTAGAATATAGTTCAGTTGTTGTTCTTTTCCTATTAATTCATTTAGCTAATAATCATTGACTATTCTTTGAGTCCTGTGTACTTTTCAGCTTATTTTGTTCCTTTATCCGTTTACATAGGCTGCTGTTTCTCTTCCTTACTTTTCTAGTCCTTGCTCATTCTGAAAACTCAATTTAAGCATTACCTCCTCAAGGGACTCTCTTTGACTCTTTCTGTGTGAATTATGCAGCCTTCCCTGGGCTTCCCTGGAGCTGCGTGCATCCCTCTAACATAGCTCTATATCATAATTGTTCATTTTGTTGTAGCTGTAGTCCCAAATCTCAGTAGACTGTAAGATTTCTGGGGTAAGGTCTGTGTCACATTCATGTTTGTGCTCCTAGCACTTGACACATGCTAGAAGCCCGGGGAATTGGCGAGTGAATGAAAGCATGTGTTCTGCTGTCTCCACCCTTGAGTAAGTCTGAAGAAAGATGAACTAGATTTGAGATTTTATTGCATAATTAAATTACACTGTCAAAATAATTTTTAGAGCTGAAAGGAAATTCAGAGATCAGCTACAGGAAATTGAGGCCTAGAGAGGTGAAGAGAGTTGGCCAAGGTCATACAGCTGCTTATTGGCAACTGGGATGGAAGCCCAGGTCTCCTTCTGGCCAGTCCTAGCCCATATATGGAGAAGCTGGCTTCTTATTTCCTCTTAATAAATATTTTTAAATCTAAGCAAAAGGAATCAGCAATCTAACAATGTTAATGAGAAGATGGCAAATTAAAACTACTTAGAGGAATGACTTTAACAGCACTTATTCAGGGCTTTTGGGAATGCAGACAAGGGGGCAGCTGAGATGGGCTTCTGGCTGATTTTTTCTGGGAGGACCATTTGTCTTCAAACCAGTATTTTTTGATGGAACTTTGAGGATGGTAGATTTCTAAGCCTCACATTAAGTTGATAAGAACTAATCGATGTGTTTCTGTCCCTCAGTTTATTAAACGGGTGATCCAAAATGTTCCTCCCCTTTAATGTTAAATATTAACATTATTATGGATAATGTTGTAAGTATATTATTTCTGCTTTCTACCTTTTGAGTCCAGAAATCTATTAAGCCCTTTTCTAGAACAGATTCCATGAAGAAAAAGCACACTGATGTTTGGATGTGCCTTGAACTTGAAATGGTATTAAGCATAGGGAAGTCTTTGTGAATATTTGGCAGAAAATTGGCAAATTGGTATCAGTGATCCAGAATTGGCCTGAATACTTGTTTTTCTTGGCAAGCTGAGTATTTCAAAATTTCAGAAATTGTCAACTTTTAAAAATTAGGAGATTTCACGTCTGAATTTTTGCCTTCTCTTAGGGAAAATCCAATAACATTAAATGTACTTCCATGTTAGTTACCTATGGTTTCCATAACAAATTACCACAAAGTGGGTGACTAAAGCAACAGAAATTTATTCTCTTATAGTTTTTAGTTCTGCAGGCCAGAAGTCAGAAATCTAGGTATTGGCAGAGCTGTGCTCGCTCTAACACCTCGGTGTGAGAATTCTTTGCCTTTTCCTGCACTGATGGTTGCAGAGATTCCTTGGCTGTAGTCACATTAGCAGAGTGTTATTAACATGCTGACATTAAATCCTAAAGTATTAATAGATTTTAACTATTACATCTGATTTTTATGACTTTGTACTGATTCTTTATATTTTTCTAAATTTTTAAGGACACCTTAAACTTAAAGTTCAAATGAGCAAGAGTAATAAAATTTTAGATTTTTAAAATAAAGATAGCCATCTTGATACATATATATGTCTTCAGATAGCCATCTTGAGATATAGATATAGATAGCCATCTATCTCTCTCTCTATGTATCTATAAAGATAGTCATCTTGGGATATATATAAATATCTTATATATCTATCTTGAGATATATATAAATCTGATTTTTATGACTTTATACTGATTCTTTATATTTTTTCTAAATTTATAAGGGCACCCTAAACTTAAAGTTCAAATGAACAAGAGTAATAAAACTTTAGTTTTTAAAATAAAGATAGCCATCTTGATATATATATATTTAGAGTGCCAGAAGATAAAAGAATGTAATCAAGAATTCTACATCCAGCAAAACTATCCTATAAAAATGAAGGAGAATAATAGCCACTTTTGAAGAGAGTTTGGCAGTTTTTATGGAGATAAACAAAGTCTTAGTGTATAATTAAGCATTGTGTCCCTTGGTATTTACTCAACTTTTATGGCTATATAAAAATCTGTGTGTGAATGTTTAGAATAACTTTACTCATAATAGCTCCAAACTGGAAACAACCAAGGTACCCTTAGATAGCTGAACAGATAAACAAGCTGTAGGACATACGTACTATAGACTTTATTCAATGATATAAAGAAATGAGTTAGAAGCCACAAAAAGACGTGGATGAACTCCAATGCGTATTGCTAAGTGAAAGAAGCCAGTCTGAAAAGACTATATACTATATGATTCCAATTATATTACATTCTGGAAAAAGCAAAACTATAGAAACAATAAACAATCAGTGGTTGCCAAGGGTTTGGGGGAGGAGGAGGGATGAATAAGGGAAGCACAGGGAATTTTCAGGGTGATACCATAATGGGAGATGAATGACATTAGGCATTTGTTACAACCCATAGGGCTTTTATAGCTGAACAGTAAACTTTAATATCTTCAAGTTTGAAAGCATTTAGGAGGTCAGGGGGCCTGTAAAGGAATGTTGACTTTGACAAGAGAATCTAACTGTGTTACAAATGTACAAAATGATCTCAGGGAAAGGGACAGAGGAAGAAGGTGCTGACTAAGTAACTTTGGAAATGAGGGGAATTTTTAAGATTAAGAAAGGCAAAAGGAGCTGCACATGAGTACAAACAGGAGCATGTACTATGACATGGGGCAAGTCAGCACTTAGGGGCTGCTGTCTGTGTATGCTTGAGTGAGGGCACATACTCTGGCATGGGGTAACTGAGCACACTGGGGCTGCTGTCCGTGTATACTGGAGTGAGGGCAAGCATTCTGACATGGGGCAAGTGAGCACATGGGGGTTTCTGTCTGTGTATACTGGAGAGAGGGCATGCACTATAACATGGGGCAAGTGAGTACACGGGGGCTACTGTCCATGTATACTGGAGTGAGGGCATGCAGTCTGTCATGGGGCAAGTGAGCACACAGGGGCTGCTGTCCATGTATACTGGAGTGAGGGCATGCAGTCTGACATGGGGCAAGTGAGCACACAGGGGCTGCTGTACATGTATACTGGAGTGAGAGCACACACTCTGGCATAGGGCAAGTCAGCACACAGGGGCTGCTGTCCGTGTATACTGGAGTGAGAGCATGCACTCTGACCTGGAGCAAGTGAGCACACGAGGGCTCCTGTCCTTGTGTATTGGAGTGAGAATTTACATGAAGAGATGGCAGATGGTGGGAGTCACATTCCTCACTGTTGTGCTGGGAATTTACCACTAAGCAAGTGCAGGAAGCTAGAATGATCCATGTGGTGATGGATTAGGCATCAGTGTGAACTCTTGCTAACTTAATATAAATCCATGTATATGCCAGGGTTAGAATACTCTGTATACTTCCTTGCTCCCTTAGCTGAGAGGGCCTAGAAGCAACATCACAGGAGCAGTGAGCACCCCTAGCACCCAGATCTTGGTTTCTAATACCATTCTCCAATAAAAGGAACCAGGGCTCCTTGGAGAAATGGCTGATTATTCTAGGATGAGAACAGCTAAGATACAAGAAGAGCAGGAGGTAAGGAGGTGCTAAAAACAAAAACAAAAGTGGAAAAACGAACTTACCTTGATAGAGTAGACAGAGGGACATAGGAGCCAACAGAAAGAGGTTGAATTGTCAAAGCAGGAACAATTTACACACCAAATAAATAAAATAGCATTGGACTGTGACCCAACGTATGAAAGTGAGTTTATACAGATGTAAATAAGTGAATGGAGAGAAGAAAGGACTATCCCTTGCAGAAGACTTACAAGTAATGTATGTGGGTACTCTGCCCTCAAGGAGGGGGAGCATAAATGCCCACTCCTTAAATATGGACTGCTCATACAACTTTCTTCCAGAGAGTATATCATGGAAAAGGGGATGGGGAAAGGAGTAATTTAATGGAAAAGCCTGAGAACTCTACTTCAGGCAGATGATCAAGGTCAGTATCAACAGGGATAAGTCATGTGGATAGTCTGTACCCTTGACATGATGTGATGAGAATGTCACTTTTCTTCTGTGGTCTTCCTCCCCTCAATCCATAAACCCAGTCTAATCATGAGAAAAATATCAGAAAATTCCAAAAGAGGGGAAATAAAAGATCCCCAAGCAATACATTAAAAAACTGTCAAAGTCATGAAAAACAAGGAAAGGCTGAGCCAAGGAGAGCTGAGCCAAAGCTGACTTATGTTTGAGCCAAAGTCACAGCCAAGAGGAACCTACGCAGACATGAGGACTAAATATATTATGGCTCATGGATGAGATCCTGGAACAGGAGAAGAACATTAGGTAAAAACTAAAGAAATCTGAATAATTTATGTTTTAGTTAATAGTGTATCAATATTGGTTCATTAATAGGAAAAATACATAATAATAATATAAGATATTAATAATGGAGAAACTGTGTCTAGGACATATGAGAACCCTGCTGTCCTCTTAATTTTTCTATAAATGTGACACTGTTCTAAAAGATAAAACCCCTCATTTTCTAAAAAAAGGGATAAATTAAGACATTTTCAAATAAGCAAAAATTGAAAGAATTCATTTTTATCAGACCTATCTTAGAAAAAATTACTAAAAGGAGACCTTTAGACTGACATGAAAGGATACTAGACAGTTCCTTGATGCCAAATGAGCAAATAAAGATAAAGCACTATAAAGGTGACTACACAGGACAGCGTAAATGTATTTTGTTCAAATTCTTTTCTTCTGTCATCTGATTTAAAAGATAACTGCATAAGTTAATAACTATAAAATGATGCGGTTGGGCTTGTAATGTATAAAGATGTAGTTTGTACACCTGGACAATCATATCCCAAAGGAGGAGAGGAACGGAGCTATATGGGAGCTGAGTGTTGTGTACCAGTGAACTTAAGTTTGTGTTAATCCAAAGTAGGTTGTTTTCAGTTAAGATGTTAATTTTAATCCCCCAAGTGACTGATATGAAAGAAAAAACTTAAAAATATATAGTAAAATAAACAAGGGAATTAAAGTGGTATAGTAGAAAATATCTATTTAATCACAAAGAAGCTAGTAATAGAGGATAAAGGAATAAAAAAGGTACACAGATGTAAAAAACAAGCAGCAAAATCACAGACAGGAATCCTCCCTTATCAGTAATTAATTACACTGATCATAGTTGGTTAAATATGCCAATTCGATGGCAGAGATTCCAGAATGGATAGAGACACTACATAGTCACAGCGAAAGATGAAGCTGGACCTTCACCTCATGTATGTAACATAGACAAAAATGAACCCAAAGTGGATCACCAAAAAGGCACAAACAACAAAAGAAAAAACAATGAAGAGGAAGGAATTCATCAAAGTTAAAAAGCTTTTATACTTCAAGGAATATCATCAGGAAAGTGAAAAGAAAACCCACAACCAGGGAGAAAATATTTGCAAATCATGATCTGATAAGAACAACAACAAAATTAATGTAAAAGGACTTGAATACACGTTTCTCCCAAGATACGCAAATGGGTAATAAGTACGTGAAACATGCTGACTATCGTTAGTCATTAGGGAGATGCAAATCAAAATCCCTGTGAAATGCTACTTCACACCCGTGGCATGGCTAAAATAAGATAGACGTTGGCAAGTGTTATTGAGGTTGTGGAGAAACCAGAGCCCTCACTGGGATTTCAACATGATGCAGCCACTTTTAAAAGCTTCATCCTTTCCTCAAAATGTTAAACAGAATTAACAAGGACCAGCAATTGTACTCTTAGGTATATGACTAAGAGTAATAAAAACATATGTCTACACAAACACTTGCGTATGAATGTTGATAGTAACATTATTCATATTGGTCAAACAGTAGAAACAGACCAAGTGTCTGTCAGCTGATGAATAGATAAACAAAATGTGGTATGTTCATACAATGGAATGTTTTTGGTGATAAAAAGTAATGAAGTACTGATCCATGCTATGACATGGGTGAACCTTGAAAACATGCTAAATAAAAGAAGATAGGAAGAAAAGATGACATATTGTATGATTCCATTTATATCAACATGTCCCAAACAGGTAATCCATACAGATAGAAAGTAGATTAGTGGGTGCTAGGGCTTCAGGTGAGGGTGTAAGAGAGTATTGTGACCAGTAATTTGGAGTGATGAAAATGTACTTATTAGATAGTGATGATGATTGCAGAACTGTGTGAATATACTAAAACCCACTGAATCATACATTTTAATAGGGTAAATTTTATACTATGTGAATTCTGTCTCAATAAAGCTTTTTTAAAAATTCAATAAGGCGGGCAGCGCCTGTGGCTCAAAATAGTAGGGGGCTGGCCCCATATACTGGAGGTGGTGGGTTCAAACCTGGCCCTGGCCAAAAACTACAAAAAAAAAAAAAAAAAAGAAAGAAAATTCAGTATGGCCAGATACAGTGGCTCATTTCCATAATCCTAGCATTTTGGGAGGCTGAGATGGGACAATCACTTAAGGCCAGGCATTCCCAAGCAGCCTCAGCAAGAGTGAGACCCCATCTCTACAAAACATAGAAAAATTCCCTGGGCATAGGTGGGCATGATGGCACGGAGGTGTAGTCCTAGATACTCAGGAGGCTGAAACAGGAGGATTACTGGAGCCCAGGAGTTTGAGCTTGTTGTGAGCTATGATGATGCCACTGTACTCCAGCCCAGGAGACAGAGCAAGACCCTGTCTCAAAAAAGAAAAAAGAAATTTGATCAATGATACATTAACAAAGAAAACAAAAGCCAATATTTTATGCATAAATATCTTTCAATTTGAAATGTCCGTTTCAAACATATCTTGGCATGGTCTTACTATTGATTTTTTGTCTAGTTTTTGAGGTATCAAGTAAAAAATGAAATTATTGGAAGATATGAAACAAATGCTATCAAGGAATCAAAGTTTTCCAATGTATCTTTTAAAAAACCTATCAATGCTTTTCTGAATCTCCCCACTCTATCTTGCTTTATATCTGATCCCTTTACTTTCTAAGCACATTTACTTACATTTGTGAGGCCCCTGTTCTGTTTCCTATCTGCATATGGACAGCTAAGTCTTGACAAGCAAATTTTTCAGGCAAAGTGACCTTTCCTACACCACCCCATCCTCATAATCCTCAGGCCCCTTAGAAATTTCTACTGTCCTAATTCAGCAGTGTCTGTACAGAAGTGTTTGTAAGTTGACAATGGGTGGAGAGTAGCTTGAAGAGATGCCAGAGGCACTTGATGGGAAGCGACTTTCCTAAGGATTTTTTTTTTGTGTGTGTGTGTGTGCTGTAGGAAGTGTCTGTGTGATGATGAGCTAACATGAGACTTGCATGATTAAGTGAACTTAAAGAATAGTTTAGATTGAAAAGACCTATAAAGGTTTTACTCTTCTCATATTCATTCTGGCAAATTGTATAGAAATTAAAGGAGTTCTAATAAGCATTAAATACTTTCAAGGAAAATAGATTTTTTTCAAACTAAATAGAAGACAATTTCATAGTTTTACAAGAATATATCATTTGAATGCTGCTATCTGTTGTGGTTCAAAGAAAATTTCAAAATGTCCCACTTGATTTTTTAAAGAGAATTATACTTGTAGAACATGGAATATCAACTTTCCAAATTCTTGGAAATACCTACTGGGATTTCCAGAAAGGAAAGGAATGTAATCTCTTAACGATCACACACAGAAGGTGAATAAACAACTGAAGGAGGCCTGAAGAATTGTGAATTCTGAAAGGCCAAGATCCCTGGATGATGATTACCACCACTGGAGGTGCACCTGCAGGGGAAGAGAGAAAGCTGAGGTCAAGTCCTCCCATCCTGGACCACAATTGGACTTTCTGACGTGACAAAGCTTGAAATTAAATTTACATGGGACCACACAAATGTGGAAAGTTGTATTCTAGCATGCTTTTTCTTTTTTTTAAATAAGCTCATCAAATTTGGAGAAAAAGCCTCTGTACTTTAAGCTATCAGTCTTGCTGCCAAATATGATGCATCTAGTTTAACTTGGCAGGGGAAGATGGCGTATGAACTTCTAGAAGTATCCCAAGAAGGTCTTCATCTGATCTGAGGAAGAATATTCGACACTCTAAGCGGGTTTCTATGTATACTGACTAACATTACACATTTTATTTATTTATTTACTTACAGTTGGGGATTCATTGAGGGTACAAGTAACCAGGTTACACTGATTGCATTTGTTTGGTTAAGTCCCTCTCACAATTGTATCTTTCCCCCAAAAGGTGTGTCACACCGAGACCCCCCTTTCCCTCTCTCTGCTCTTTCTTTCCCCCAACTTAACACATTTTATGTTACATGTTGATGATCATGATGGTATTTGTGTAAAGTGCGGAATTTACCCAAAATTTTTACAGACAGAAACTTAACCCACAAAACCAACCTGTGAGGTATTTGGAGAAGGTCCTTTTATCTTCATTTTACACTTGAGAAAATTAAGACTCAGAGGAACTGGACACTCTGCTTGTAATTAACCATGTCTCTTAACTTTAATTTCAGAACATTTCCCTCAGTCACATTCTCAACCTTGGCTGCACAACAGAATCTTCTGGGGAGCATTAAAAAATCCTGATGTCCTGGATGAACACCAGACCAATAAAATCAGAACAACTAGAGATGGGACCCAGGCAACAGTATTTGTCACAGCTCTTCAGATTATACCAATGTACAGTCATGTTTGAGAACTATTTTCTACAGTATGATGGTTTCTCCACAAGGGAAAGGTGGCATTTAGAAGCTGTAACATAGAAAAAGAAGGAATACTACCCAACACATTCTATGAAGCAAACATAACCTTGATCCCCAAACCAGGAAAAGACCCAACAAGAAGAGAAAATTATAGACCAATATCACTAATGAATACTGGTGTAAAAATATTCAACAAGATCCTAGCAAACAGAATCCAGCAACACATCAAACAAATTATATACCCTGACCAAGTGGGTTTTATTCCAGAGTCTCAAGGAATTCTTAAGGGAAGTAGCCCAACCCTGTCATCTCTGACTGAATCATCTCTCTATGTGTTCTCACGGGTGTGTCCTCCACCCACACATCTTAGGATAAACTAGGGGCTGAGTTCTGACAGATCTGTATACGGCTCCTTAGGGATTTGACTGGAGTAAATCCTCCTGTCACATGGTCTAATTCAGCTGCAAGAGTCCAGGACTCTTTTGTTTTGTTCTACACATTCTTGGTTTAAGATTTTTTTTTTGTCCGGGGCTGGGTTTGAATCTACCACGTCTGGTGTATGGGGCCGGCGCACTACTCCTTGAACCACTGGCACCGCCCTCTTGGTTTAAGATTTTGAAAACGGAAAGTGTTAAGAAGAAAATAATGATTCCCCAAACCTGCCTAGTGTGATTATACATAATTTACTAAACTATTTCCATTTTGGAGATTTCTAGTGTTTTTGCTCCTATAAATAACAGTATAATAAATACTTGGGCACATAGATCTTTGCCCACATTTCTAATTATTACAGATTATTAGACATGGAATTAGTGAGTCAAGATGAACATTTGTAATGTGCTTGCAACATGTTTCTATTTGTCTTTCTAGTTAAGCAGCAGCATTCAAATAGATTTAAATACGAATGCTGCTGCAAGGAAAGCCTGGCTTTACTTCTTTGCCATTTGAGTGAGACTAAACCTTCTTGTTCTCAAAAATAAGGAGAATGTTATTCATCTGAAGGAAAGAAATTTCACATCAAAGACTTGAAAGAAAATTTATGAAAGTCACTTTGAAGAGGCATCAAACGGAAAACTCTGCCACCAGCACACAGCAAAATTTCTAAAAGAACATCTTTAAGCATCTCTCTGTACTTGGAGTTGCATCTTCATAGCAGCTGCTTCTCCCCCCAGATCGCTGGCTGGTCTTCATCTTTCTCCACAGCCTCAGTGATCTCTCTCTCATGCTGTCCAGGTCTCTGCTTGCTTGCCAACAAACCCACAAGTCCTTCAGTCTTTTACCATTTTAATTTTCACCGTTATCCTTATTAGAGCAATGAAGGCCCAGAAATTGAGTGAAAAATTCCCTGTAGGAGCCTCTGAAGTCCTGTGAAAATTGCAAGAATGTTCTGCAGGTGGACTTTGGCCAAAAGCTGCCATGGAGCTTTGGTGTCAGCCCTCACCTTGGAAGCCTGCAGAGCCAAATGCTTCCTTCAGTGTCATTTCTGGCCTCCCTGACCGTGTAAGCCCAATGATTTCATGATTGGGTAAGTTACACTCAGAGCTATCATATCTAATTATCTTAATAAAGTCAACAATATAAACAAAACATATCAGTCACATTCATTAACATTTGAATACTCACCTTTAAATGGAGGTGAGCGTTCTTGATGTAACTTGGAGTACAAATCCTTTCGTGTGTTTAATATGTTGAAGTTCTATTCTTTATTTGAATATGTATACACTTATTATAAGAATACAACATTGCAATAATTTTTGATCATTGTAAAAGTTGTTAAGTACATATGAAAACAGTACAAATTTCTACCTGCCAAGCAAGTAAATTGATTCATTGTTAATAGGGTGAATGAGAGAATGCATTAGCTAGAGGAACTTAGGAAGAATGTTATGTCCTTTTCTAGACGATGGGTGTATATAAAAATAAAAGCAATACATGGCAGAATAATAGAGATTAGTTTCTATCATAATTTAAATTTTTGTGTAATCATTTTGAGTACTTGCATTCCTAACTTATCACAAAACAACCTTAAATAAATGATTTAGAGTGACTCAGTCTCATTCAGGCTATGATTCTTTTGATAAAAATAACTTTCTGGAGCTTTTGTGAATGAATTAAAGGCAGAATATCAACTTTTCCATCTCAAAATTTTACAAGGTGGAAAACCTTCATGGCTGTGTACAGCAGCATCCATAGTAAGTCTTGGATCTGGATATAAGGAAAAAAGCTAACCAAGATGAAAATAAGAAAGTGCTAGAGAAAAATATAGTATTTGAGAAAATGCTCCCTTCTCATCTACAATCAGTTTAAAGTGAGTAATTGGCTGGCGTGCTCATGCCTGTAATCCCTGCAGTCTGGGAGGCTGAGGCAGGAGGATCGCTTGAGCTCAGGAGTTTGAGGTTGTTGTGAACTATGACACCATGGTGCTCTACTCAGGGGTACAGAGTGAGACTCAGTCTCAAAACACAAAACACCCCAAGCCCCTCCAAATAACTAACTAAATTGTGCAGTTAAGAGGCACCAGCAGCAGTCTACCACTGAAAAAAGGCAATTATGGGTCCAATGTCTTAATGGTAAATTTATAAAACTTAACTAATGAAATATTTAATAATAAAGTTATAATAACACTACTTACAGTAATAAACTTTTAGATTTATTTCTGCTTTCTCAGAAGTATAATCTCTGATTGGGATAGTTGGCTTTGGATGCATATTGATTTTTTGTTTTCATCCAGATACTTCAAATTCAGTCAAGTAGGAATTTGGCACATCACTAATTTAATATTTTTGATCCTGTCAAAGGTCATTAGCCAAAAACGCTGCTGACTGCATTGGCGGGAGACTGCCTCATCAGAATGCTCCAGTCTGAATGTGAGTTGTTCAGCCTTCTCTGATGAGGCATTCAGTTTACGAAGGCAGGGGTTTTCTATTAGTGCAAAAGGTTTTTCCTCTTGAATATTCTTCTCTTCTAAATCTTTAAATGCTTATTGTTTCTATGTTGGGTATGGTGTTTGTTTACTAGCCAGTAAGAGAATGCAAGGCCCTGTTTTTGCTGACAATGCTTATTGGTGTTCAGAATGGAGGAGCACCTGCCAGGACATGATGTGAAGAGAACAGATCTGCGTGGGGGTAGGGACTGTGTGAGTCGTGAAGGAACCTGCTGAGGGTCAGCAGCTGACTGGGGAAACTGGAAGTAGGATCCATTCTCCCAGGATGCAACGTTGCATTCCAGAGAAACAGAATTCTCACCTTTCAACCTATTTTTTTTCCTCTTTCTTAGTGCCATGGTCCTCACCAGAGTTAAGAAACATCTTTTTTTCCTTCCCGAATCTATTCATGTTTCAACTACCCAGCCCTGATGGGACAGAGACTCTTTGATTTCTTTCTAAGTATTTCCTGAGTATTTCAACCTGCTGCCTCGTGGGTTTAATGAGCATCACAGATGATCCATTGATGTTTCTGGCACAGTGAACCATTTATTATTACAGTGATTATTATGAAATACATTTTGGCAAGCACACCTTCCCCTTAATTTTTAAACCCATCTGTATTGGAAAGGAAATCTTGTCCATGTGTTTTTGACTCATTTGTGCCCAGGTCATTAGACTGTGGTTGATCTGAGCTAACTGAACCCTTAAGTAGTGTTCTGGGTCTCCTGTGGGTCTTTTCATAACACATCGGTGAGCTTTGCTTCTACAACATGTCACCACCTAGACTGAGCGTGCTAGTGTTCTAGTGCCAGCTGTTCAAAGTTGATCTGTGACATAACTCTCGTGCACCTTTTCTGAATTACTTCCATATTTGTGTTGCTGTTTTCCTTGGATGACTATGTGAGACTGAGACAAGTCTGAGGATGCTATCCACCTTCTAGAAAGTTTCAAGAAATAGTAATAGAAATAACAATACCTAACATTTACCAAGCATTTGATATGTACCAGGTACTATAAAACCTCACCTGTGTTTAGTTCTCACAATAACCCAATGAGACAGGTGGGATTATTATTTTCATTTTAAAGACTGGAAAATAGGCCCAAGGTCACACCAAATAAGCAGTGAAGCCACAGATTGAATCAGTCAGTCTGGCACCAGAGCCAGTGCTTTTGACCACTCCGTAGTTATTATATGAGATCATGACTCTTTGTCTGTGATAAATTATATCTCCTTACACTGGATTTGAGATACTTCAGTGAATAGGCCTGCCAACACTGGTTGACTTTCTTAGCTGGTTACCTAGTGACCTACATATGTTAAGATTTTCATCCATTACACATGTGGCTGTTTGTAAAAATTCCTATAGAGATTCCTTTGGCCAAGGAGAGAGCAGTTGAAGTTGGATCCATTTGCTCATAGTGGATATCTGCTGTGTAAGCTGATCCCAGAGGGTATGTCATAACTATACACAATTCAATGCAAGAAATGCGGCTTCTGTCAAGGGGACTTGCCTATGTACACTTTGGCCAAATGACCCAGGAATGACCAGCTCTGTGCACCTGGGGGACACATGCAATGGACATATTGAACTGACTGCTGAAACCCAGAGACCTAACTGGAAGATACCAGGATAAACAACATTGTACCTTTATAGGAAGTTCAAGAGAAGGGCCAGTTTGTCGTCAAGTTAGGATGAAATCCTGTCCTCATAGCCCCTGGTGAGGGCTGCTTACAGCCCCGCTGAGTGCACAGGGTGTGCACACATCTGTGAAAGATCAGTGTCTGTTCCGTCTTACCCTGATGGGGAGATGCTTAGATTACTAGCAATGCTTTCCTGCTTGCATTCTTGGTATATTTCCTAAAGAATGAGTCAGGTCAATGTTGCATGCTTGTGACTATATATTCAGGAAAGAATAACACAGAAGAGAATTGGTCTTATAAATGTCACAGCAATGTCCATTTTTATTTGATATATGCAATAACATAAATCCACTAGTCTCATAAATTTCGAGAGATGTCCAACTTCAGGACTTGTTTACAAGGGGTTATTTAACTTTATGAACAAAGCATTCTCATTTGCTCTGAGGGCCTTTTTACAGCTGCATTATTAGATTCCTATGGAATAGATTTGGTCATCTCAGTCCTTGGTGAGTTGAGTCGTGCAAGAGAACTTCAAGGTCAGCTCATAATATTTGCCTGGGATGTCTGTCGGAGCTGTCTCTGGTATCCCCCAGGGGAAGCTGGCACTAGCGTGGTGCTTGTTTCTTTTCTAACAAGCCAGTTCTCCTCCAATAGGCTTTCTGCAAGCCTTGGGGTGATATGGAGATGCTGATGGATTTTGCTAAACTCTGCTGGCTTTTCCTGATTTTAAAAGGATGCCAAATTCAACACTGGCTGCTGTTTTTAGGAGCTCAGGTCTCTGTGTAGTGATAAATTCTCTAGGCTGGAATTGACGAGACTGAAATTTTCTCAATTTTGCAACTTTAGTTTAGTGAATTGGACCAATGGAAGCTTGCTAGAACATATCTGCGTTTGTGGCAGAGACTGAGAGTTGCTGCTCATTCTCCCTGCCTTAGAAATACTACGCTGAGACTATATTTACAAGTTCCCTTCATCTAGAGTGGCCAGTGAGATACAAGCAAAAGGGCTTCCAGAGTTATCTCTGTTGAGAGAACCACCGTTTCCCTCCTTTCCCCATTCCTCCTGTTTCCTGCTGGGAATCATAATCTGATGGCTGGTATTCCAGCCCCCATTCTGGATGATGAAACAGCCTTAATGGTAAAAGCCATGCGTTCAGGAGGGAGGAGAAAAGAAAACAGAGCCTGCATCCTCGATGACGGGGAAAGCCTGCATTCTAGCCGTGAACTTCCAACTTCTGTATTTCATATTATGTAAGAGAAAAACAAACCCCTAAATCTTGTTTAAGTCTTTGTTATTTGGGTTTTCTGTTATACGCAGCTGAAAACAATTCCTAATGGAAATAGTTTATTCCCTTCTACTATATATCAACGTTCCCCAAGCAGTAGGGAAGATAGCTGCCAGCAACTCCAGAGACAATCTACAGTCATGAGTAAGAACTGGAATTCAGGAGTCAGACTGCCTGACTCCACCACTCACTGGTGGTGGAGGCTATGAGCAAATTCTTTAACTGTATTATGCCTCAGTTTTCTCTCTATCTCTTTTTTTAAAGTGTGTTTTTTTAACTTATGATAGGAATAATCATTCTAGGGCATTTGTGAAGGTCAAATTAAAAGAGATGCTTTGAACATGCCCAGCACCTGATAATCACACAACAAATATTAATTATTATTTTTAAAATTCCAGCTCTGAACCCAGAAGGCATCAGCAGAGAAATCCCAGGGAGGGACTTGGGTTGTTGCAGTTTGGGCAAAGGTCCAGGTAGCTAGGAGGATAGGATACTAGGCCTGGGTCCCATGCCCACCTTGGTGGTGGTGATGGTGGAGGGATGCTGATAGAGGATGTTACCAGAGAAGGGCAAGGAGGTGGGGGCTGGGCAAACAAAGACAAACTCCCCCGTGTCCCTTATTTGTTTCTTGAGGATATTAAGAAAATGTCTGCTAAGATCTCAGAGACTTTTGGCACTGATGATTTAAAGAATTGCCAGCATCAGCATTGTCCTCAATTTGGGGGGCCTTTTTCTTCCCTATTAGACTTACACCAAGTTCAGACCTCACTGTTCCCTCAGAGTTGAGGCAGCTCACAGGAGGCTCGGTGAAGTGGAGCTCTCAATTTCCTCCCTTCCCACCTCCCCACTGGTGATGGAAACATATGTATATGTAGAAACCAAGAAGAACATTCACTACTGAGTCAGTTGATTTTGGGGAGAAAGCATAGGTGTCTGAATTGCCAACAAAGGATCTCTAGAAGAAACACAAAGCAATTCAGACACCACACAGCTATCTGGCACGCACTGCTCTGCTGCAGAATCCCCCAGCCTGACAACAGGGCTTTGTGTGTGTGACTGCGTGCATGAGTGTGTGTGAGAGTGAATGCATGAGTGTGTGAGCACATGTGCACATGAGTATGACTGTGTGAGGGTGTGAGAGCATGAGTGTATGAGTGTGAGAACATGAGAGTGTGTGTGAGGGTGAGTGCATGTGTGTGAGAGTGCATGTGTGCAGGAATATGACTGCGAGGATGTGAGAGCATGAGTGTGTGTGTATATGCAAGTATGAGTGTGTGAGCATGTGCAAGTATAAGTGTGTGAGTGTGTTCAATCACGAGTGCACAAATGAGTGTGAGTGCAAAGGTGAGTGCATGAGAGCATGATTGTGAGTACACACATGAGTGTGCATTTTTGCAAGTGTGCACGCATGAGTGTGTGTGCACATTAGTGTGAGTATGTGCACGCGTGATTGTGAGTGCATGCATGAGTATGTGTGTGTGCATGTGTGTGTTCATGTCTTTTTATTTTCTGTATTCTGACAATTTGACCACGGGGGCCTTGCTGGCCCTGGAGGTACCCCCCTCCCAGGGTTAGCTGACTCCTAGAGCTAGCTAACAACCCACCCGGGAGCATGTCTCTTAAATGCAAAGCAGCCAATCTAGACTTTGAACCCTCTGGCCTCCTCTGTGGACTGCCACTATCCACCGGCTCCTTCACTCCAGGGCTTAGTACCAGACACTTAGGGGCAGACTTTATGTCCCAGAGCTCACTGCTATTATTCCCAATCCTTCCCTTCCTGCAAAAACCGTGGTAAAGGCTCTTGCTTACTTTCCCATTGGCTGCACTACCTCCTGACCTACCTGGCTGCTTCCCCTTGTGGCCAGCTGTGGCTCCCTGCGCCTCCTGTTTGTAAGGACCTGTGAGTAAAAAGATTTCCTCCTTCTTGCTGATCATTTCCACATCTGCGTGCCTCCCCACCTGTGATTAAAAACAAATCCTGGGGACCCTATCAAAGATGGGTGTGTGGGCATAAAGGGTACACAGCTCTGCACTGTTTAGGAAATACAGAGTCAGACATACTGATGTGGCAGTTTCCCCACAGACTCCCACAACAGACGCCTGGCCTTTCTGATGCCCACGGCCCATTTTGCCAAGTGCTTATCAGCCCTCATTGAGGGTCCTGGTTGTTACTTCGGCAACGGTTGTCTTTCTCACGAATCAGAATGTTGGCTGCTCTTTTTATTTTATTGGACTAACTTTTCTGAGAACATATTTGGCATCCAAAGAGATGATATTAAAAATATTCCAATGCCAATTTTGCTGTTGTATATCAACAACTAAGAACTTTCTCCAAGAGTTGATGGCTCTTGTTGGTGAACTTAGCATCCTAAGGAAGAGACTGACAAGGCCTGTCAGAAAGTGTGGGAAGAAGGCTGTTTATATGTGGGAAGAGGGTATTTAATGCTCCCTTCAGGATCCTCCAGGGCTGGCAAAGTGATGTGACTATGTAGAAAAAATGAAGCTAATGTACCGCCAAATCCAAAAGGCCCTGGTGCTGTTTATGTTTCAAGCATGTGCGTGGAAGAACTTTTGAAATAAGGCAATCCTTAACCTTCGAACAGAAAAGTAATGATTAAAACCATTTATGTGCTCATTTTGCCAAACTCCTTTCCTGATTTTCACAAACCACCCAGGGTCTATATGCAGATATTTATAAAGCTTTCTCCCTATTACTGTCACCAGCAGAATTTCCAGGAGAATAGCCCTCATGTGGCTTTCTTGAAATGAGATTGTTTTCCAAGTTTCTGGGAGGCCCAAGTCCATGGTGGTGTCATAATGTGGTTGTGTGGTAAGGTCCTTTTAATGACTGTCTTGTCAACCACCTGACTGTCAACCTTCCATGTAGCTGATGTGCTAAAGCAGTGGTTCTCAACCTTTCTAATGCTGCAGCCCTTTAATACAGTTCCTGTGGGTCATGACCCACAGGTTGAGAACTGCTGTGCTAAAGGAATAAGGCCTTCATTTCTTTCTATTGTAGCCACAGTTTGGGTTCCAAATCTGATTAGTGAGGAAAGCTCCCCACTCAAACCTGGGAGCCCAGAGACCATGGCAACCCCCAGGGAGTATTTCTCCTGAGGTTCATCCTTCATCCAGACTGTGAAGAAAGGAAACTCAAATTTCTAGGGGCTCACCTTTTGTTTACTACTCTGCATGTATTATCTCTAAAATCCTCGCAACTAATGATTTAGAAATTGTCATTTTCCATGTGTGAAATTCAGTTTCAGAGGCCCAGATTTTGCTTAACATCACACAACTAGAGACACAGATTCAAAGTCTTGTATGACCCCAATGCCAGTGCCAACTGTGTTATGCCAGCGATTCCTAAACCATGACGGACATCACCTAGAACTAACCAGAAATGCAACTTCTGGGTCCTCAACCTAGCGTGGAGTCAGACATTCCGGGGTGCAGTGAAGGCAGCTGGCTGTGAATAAGCCCTGTAGTGACCAGAGGCTGAGCACTGACCGCACTGCCACACTGTCTTCTCATCCTTTTCTTCCTATGCACAGGGTCTGAAGCTAGATCCACTGGAAATGCCACTTACTGGTTAGGTGATCGTGGTTAAATTGATGTCTTTAAGTTTCCACATCTTCATTAATAATATGGGGATAATAATAATCATTTTCAGTGTTGTTGTTGGGGTTAAATGAATGAATGCATATTTGACCACATACAGTACCTGGCACAGAGAAAACACTCGTCAGTGGTGTTATTACTCTAACTCCTGCTATTCCCTTTCTCTACTGGTCTTTTCGCCACACCAATGTTAAGTCCAGCCACCAAACACAAGAAGAGCAAGGGTGGTTTTTAGCACTGTGAATTTGGGCAAGTTATGCATACTCTGAGCCTCGACTTCTACTCTCCCAGGTGGAGATAATCTCAGTACCACCCTCACTGGGTTGCTGTGATGTTGGCTGGGTTTATACAAGTGGAAGATCTTGGAACAGTCCCTGGAAGACGCTGAGTGCTCACAGCACTTAGCGATGGTGAGGGTGATACTAACATTAGCCTGTTTATCCACCTTTTTTTTTTTTTAGTTTCTGGCTCTGACATGATTGTTCAGGGGATGGTAGAAACAAGTGAGACCCTTGGATAAGCAGCATCTTCAGCATGGCAGCCTCCCACTCCCACCCAAGCTGGGGGAACCATCCTCACCTTGCACAGACTTCCATCATGGGTCCTGTCACATGGCTTTCTCTGCTTGCATCTCTTTATATCCCTAGTGTAAATTAGTGCTCAATAAATGTCTGTTAATAAAGAGCTATTTGATCTCCAGTTGTAACGATACATGTTATCTGTCACAGGCAGACAATGAACTCTCAAACAGGTCCACATCCTAGTCCCTGGGACCTGTGAGTATGTCAGGTCACGTGGCTAAGGGGAAGTTAAGGCTGCAGATGGAATCATGGCTGCTGATCAGCTGACCTTGAAATAGGAGATGATCCTGGGCTAGCTGGGCGGGCCCAATGTAATCACAGGGTCCTTAAATGTGTCAGGGACTCAGAACACAGAGCCAGAGGGACAGTGTGTGAGAAGGACTCTGCAGTGCTGCTGGCCTTGAAGATGAAGGAAAGGAGCTGGGAGCCACGGGAACCAGGTGGCCTCCAGAAGCTGCAAAAGGCAAGAGGGTATCCCCCAGAGCTTCACAGGAAGGCAGTTTTGCCCACAGCTTGATTTAACCCAGGAGGCCCATTTGGGAATTTAGACACCCAGAACTGTAAGGCAAGGAAGAGATCTGTGTTTTAAACAACTAGGTTTGGAGTCCTTTGTTACAGCAGCTGTGGGAGGCTAATACACTACCCCTGGCTCCATTAATACAACCAGTTCAGGACTGCCATTTTTCGTGAGTTAGCCTGGCTTCCTCCTTCTCCTCTTCCAATCAACATACTCAACCCGGGGTGCAAGGGCACAGAAAAGAATTTTCCACAACTCAATTATCTTCTGAGAAGGAGCCCGCAGACACATGCTTAAAAGTCCTCAACTCAAGGTCTAGGGCATAATTCAGCTCCTCAGGATGTGGAACCTGAGCCAGATGAGTGGATCGAGGAGAAGCTGAGCCCGATGAGTGGATCGAGGAGAAGCTGAGCCCAGGTGAGTGGACCAAGGAGAACCTGAGCCCAGATGAGTGGACCAAGGCACTGGTCATTTGTATCCTTTGAATTCTGCCTCTAGGACTCACCAGGGAGGAGGGAAGCAACAGCCCATAGGCAGAATTATTCTGGCAGCCGCTCCACTTGGGGCCCCCCACCCATACAGGCCCATCTGTTTGCATTCTGTTGGGCAAAGACCACTCAAAGGGGATTTGGCCTCTTCTTTCTGCCAGCTCCAGGGAGAGCCAAATGTGGCTCTGTCAGCAAGTGTGAGATCAAAGCACCAGCACTCCCCACCCCCCAGTGGAGCAGCGCTGGGGAATGGGAGGCCAGAATGAGTCCCTCTCATGAGTCCTAAAGATTCTGATAATCATCTGAGGTCCTGCTCCTTTGGACTCTCAGAGTTTGAGTGGGGCCTTAACCACTTCAGAGATTTTGGTTCCTTAAAAACATACACATATGCAAACATGCTCTTCAAAATGGTAATATATTTTAAATGTTTACCTTTAATACATCAACATACTTAATCCATGAAAAAGCAATGCGATGTTGTGACACTATTTATAAAAATATTAATTCTGGGGTGGCTCCTGTGGCTCAAGGAGTAGGGCACCAGCCCCATATACCGGGAGATGGTAGGTTCAGGCCCAGCCCAGGCCAAAAAGTGGGAAAAAAAAGGGGGGGGGAGAAAAAGAAGAAAAAAAATATTAATTCCTAGTGTACTAGAGATAGTGTGGATCAGTGTTTTTCAACCTTTTATATCACACAGCACACTCAAACTGATACTTAAACTTCTGTGGTGCAATTAAATTATGTCGATCAAAAAAAAGAACAACAACAAAAATAATCTACTATGCTTTGAACTTCTTTTGAAAATAATTTAATTAATAAAAAAAGAAAATAATTTAATTAATGATCTTTGAAAATTTTCATAGCCCATATAAGATCCTCTCAGGCATACCAGTTGAAAATCCCTCCTGTAGACCACTAACGGGGTATATGTGAAACTGATATAATGAATGTCTTCTTTGAATTCTGTCCATTCATTTTTGGGACTCTATTAAATCCATGATTTGGAGAGATGGTTGAGAGTGTAAATATGAAACTGTCAGTGGATGGGAGGCCTTAGCCTAGTGGAACCCCTGCCCCATACCTCTCCATATCAACCCTGCTGTCCACCACACCTCCCTGCTTGTAATAGGATCATCCATTGCTGACTCCGGTAGGAATGATAGTAATTTAGTGGTGACTTTTTATGGTGAGTTATCAGAGGCCGTGAGACGTGCAGGGGACATGGACCTGAGGTGGCTACATGACCTGCATGCATGCACACTCCAGACATGTGTTCTCTCCCTCTGGTCATTAATTTCAGAAGACAGTTTGTATCAAGAACCTAACTTTAGAAAAACATAACTCTTGGGCAGAATTGTAGTTTCTAAGTGTAGTTGTAGTTTCTGCAGGGAGGCTAGTTGCTGGAGAACAGCTCTGTGGGATCAGAGAGGAAGGACGTGCCCTGTATCTTGCAATGTGCCATTGCTTTAGGAAAACCTGAGCTCAGGGAGGTGAGTGGTGTCTACTGACTCCAATGACCCCAGAGATTGCATAGAACCCATAGCAGGGTTGTGGTCTATTTTTAAGGCTGACATACCTAGACAGAAGTTATTGGTGCTTTCCTTAATGAGGTAACATGAAATTGAGAAGTCTCTTCCTGGCTCTCTATCACCACACTATTGGCTGTCACTGCATATTTTTGTTAGCATGAGCAAAAAGGTAATAATGCCAGAAAATTGTCTATCCCAGCATTGGCAACATTCTCTGATCTGAAATGTTTCTGATTTTCTTTTCTAATTGCATAAGCTGTAGGAAACTGCTTTCACATTGCAGAGTTATTACTGCACAAGAGGACTGCATAGCTACTCCTTCGAATGGAGAGGGAGTTGTACCCAGATGCAACCCCATCCCAAGTAGAAGTGCCCAGGGCAGTGGTCAGAAGCTAATTCCCTTTTCCCTTCCTCCCTTTTTTCTTCCTCCTTCCTCCTTCTCTGCTGGCAAGGCTCAGGTTGTGGCTACAGTCCAAGGTTCTGTAAGTCAATTGGTATAGCCAGAATATAAAGCGGCAGTTCTCAACCTGTGGGTCGCCACCCACAAGAACTGTATTAAAGGGGTGTGGCATTAGGAAGGTTGAGAACCACTGACATCGAGTGTGAAAAATCAAAAGTGTGAGTGGAAGCACTTCAGAATCTCTAGGAGATCTTTCAAAAAAATTCCTGATTCCTAATTCCCCTTGCAGAAATTCTTATTTAAGCGGCCTAGAGGGTGGCTGGTATTTATGAAATCTCCGTAAGTAGTTCTAGGGTAAGGTCAAGATTGAGAACTGCCGATTTAAGTAAAATCAATGTAGATTTGGTGAAACAAATTGGTTTTATTTGTTTCCCCATGTACAAAACTGAGTAGGTAAAAGGATCGTGTTGGGGTTTTGAATAGACATGGCTTTGAAGTGTTTTTTTCTCCTAGTGGATTTGTTTATTACATCAGGATTTTAAAAATTCAAAATAAGGCAGAATTGCTTTGAAATAATATAGTTCCACTCACATTTTACCAAGTTGTATCCTTGCATCTATGAATCTATTCAACTTGCTAACAGAACACAGAGAGAGCTTCGTCAGAGGCTGATGACGTTTCTGGGCTGAGAGGTCTGACCGTGCACAGCGCAGGCTCAGTCTCAGCCCTAATGTGACCACTAACCAGCCAGCCCAGGGGGGAGAGTGTGAAATCAAATCTTTGGAGCGCTTTCAGCAAAACTTTTTGGCACAATTCCTAGATTGTCAGCAGGACGCTGTCCCCGACATCTGGAACACCCATCTGAGATGCGAGCAAATAGTTTTGAAATGAAGTTAGGTCTCTTGACCAATTAAAGATGTGTGTTTGACAGAAACCCTGTGCAGTTTATTAGCTATCCAGATAGTTCCCATCAGGTATGAATTTCTAGTGATTCTGGGTTAGCCGCTATTGTGTGATCAGCCTGGAAGCTGGAAGGTAATGTGGCGTGAGCTCCAGCTGGGGATGGTTTAGTAACGAGGAAAGTGTAGTGATCAACCACCTGTGAGCAATTACTAGTGGGGCCTTTGCATGGAAAAGAACCCCGGCCTGGGACTTTATCCTTTGTTCCTCCAGGAATGTGGTATGCAGCGTCCTGTGCTGGAGTGTTCTCGGTTATCACAGTTCCAGAGAGTTTCATCTGTAGCTGGAAAGCTTCTGCACAATGCAAATTTACGTGTTTCAGTTAGAGTGGGATTTCTCAACCTTGGCATTGGTGGCATTTAGGGCTGGATCATTCTTTGTTGTGAGGGCAACATGAGTTTGGCATGAATTATACAATGGTTAACAGTGGCATTTCTCTGGTGGTGACAACTAAAGTTGTCTCTACACATTGTCAAATGTCCCCCAGAGGTAGGAGGGAGGATAAGGATTGAGGAGTAAACCAGTGAGAGGTTCTCCTGATTTCATAATAACAGAAAAATAAGGATTTCTGCATAAAGGCATAATAACAATTCTAAGTCACTTTCTAAAATGTCATTCACTACAAACGAGCCTCCCTTCCTTTTATTTGCCATATACAACAGCTCTGAGTTTCCAACCAGCTTTGTATGCTCATGTGCTCAATACCATGCTCTCTCTGTTCACATAGTAGGCATTCAGTGCTCTGTTCACATAGTAGGCACTTAGTAATGTTTGTTTCCTGAGTAAAAAGAATCGCTTCCCACCCCCCCCCACTTCCGTCTGGGGGAATTTAACAAGTGGGGCCTGACCAAGCCAATCAGACCATCCCATTTCTCTGGCCATAGTAATAGGTCCCTGGCTTACACACAACCTAAGCCAGCTTTATGCAAATGAATCACAGGATGTGCAGGGAACACAGGGACAAATACACTCAGCTTACTTTTTGATGTTCCCCTGCCAGTTTTGAATGTGGAAGGATGTAGTGCCCCAGAAGTCCTGGCAGCCATCTTGATGTTATACCCCCTCCCAAGGGGACACCCCGTCTGAGGGTCAGTCACTGGAGACCGAGCAGAGCTAAGAGATAAGAAGAAAGATGTCAGATCCTGGCTTGTGTCTGTAGACCCCACAGCATTTCATAGTGGTCTTCTAGCCACATCCAACTCTGGCCTCTGGAGTCACATAAGCCATTATGTCCCTGCAGATTTATCCACCTCTCTGTTTGTTCTTCTTTGTTTAAGCCAATCTGACCCAGCTTCCTATCACTCGTGGTCAGAAAAGTGCCTGTTAAGACATGGCACTCTCCACGAGGGCTGGTCTACAGTGTATTTCAGGACCTGATAAGACTTGGCAAAGGCTGATTTAGGATTGTGTCACCTTGGCATTGAGGGGATCTTAGAAGTAAGAGCCTGGTAGTCACCTGATACCAGGAGTCCCTTTACCACATACTTGTTGGAATAACCCCAGGCTTCTGCTCGAGTGTGCAGGGAGGTCAAGACTTGCCTGGTCTACATGCTTCTCTGTGGTGAGCTCTGGTTGTTGATGAGTTCATACTAGTGAGTCAGGCCTGCTTCCGAGAAACTTCCATCCTAAGAGCCAAGTCTGTAGCTAAATAGAACAAAAATTCATTTAAAAATTTTTTTGATTTATTTTTTTACAAGGAAGACAATCACCTTGTCTATTTTTGGCCAATTATTCTGCATTTTATCATTCTCAAGTGCTTCCAGCGCCTCCTGAAAAATCATGGTCTAAATCTTAGTAATTCTAAGGAGGAGAGACTTAGGAGTGACAAGACCTAAGGTTGTGACCCATCTTCAGAGCTTTTTAGCTATTACTTTAGAAGAGTTATTTATGGTTCACTGTGTTTTCATCTGTCACATGGGGACCATATTAGCTCTTTTATGGGGTCATAGTGAACATTCCATAGAATGATGCTTGTAATGTGCTTTTTATTCAGTATCCCCTGACACATCTATGTGCTGTGTTCCATAAACTGTCATCTTTTTTCCATCTTGTTGTTATCCTTGGGGACACACCTTAGGGTATTCTCTTAAAATTTATTATCCAAAATTCAACACAGTATTCCAAATGGGATCTGACCCTTCTAGAATTTGGTCTTCTTGGTTTAATTTACTTGAGGGTTTTCTCATTTGTGTTAGTCATCCAGATTGGCATGGGTGGTCCTAACAATAACACCATCAGGGTCATAAAAAGTGCAGATTACACACGCAGCCATTTTTCTTGCCAGGCTATGGGTAGAAATCCACATCATAGGGAATCTGGTCTTTGTCCAGAGACCATCAACCCAGAGGTCCAGACTCTGTAGCTCCTGGCTGCCCCAAATCAAGGTTGCATCTAAGTGCAGTTCAAGAGGCCTGTTTTCCTTTCCATAGCATAGCTTGCAGCCCCAAGGAAGAGGAAGCTGATGTTTCCATTGGCAGATTGCTAACTCCCAAAGAATGAAGCAAACTGATTGTCTGATAGGGGGCCGTCCAGGAAAGTAAGCACACACAGTGCTCTGTGGCCACATGGCCACTCTCAAGGGTGAAGCCAGCTCTTTCATGTCCAGCCAATGTCTGGAGTCTGTGGAGGGACTTGTTCAAAGTCTGTAGGGATTGGTTGTACTTCATCCTTTGAGGAAAACTTCCCTGATTATTCACACATGGCACAGATAACCCTTCAACGGTCAACAAAAATTTTTCGTACCTACTACATGCTATAATAGTAACAGTAGAAGAAATAGGAGAGCTTATGTCTGTTGGACAACGAAAACTCTTATAAAGAGCATTTCCTCCATTTTATTAACAAAGATTAATCCTTTGTCAAGGTCATGTAGCTTAAGAAGCAGGGTCATCTGAATCTAGAGCTCCATAGCTATCCCCACATTCATTGTCACTTTGCTGTCAACAAGATGTCTAGTTCAGCAGAGGACCTTCCATAGCAAATCTTCCCTTTGACTCAGCCCAGGACTGAGCTTTCTCTCTTTATGTCCCTGGCTTTAGGAAGTTTTTAAGGGGACAGAGTTCTCTCTGACTCTGTCTTGCCCATTCTCCACTGAGGACCTTCTCTTTGGGTCCCAACCTTGCTCTCTGCCTACTCCCCTAGGTTTCATTATTTGTTATTTTCCCTTGCTATTTGCTTTTATTCTGTGTCAGATGGGGCAACAGTCCCTGTCCATTCTGCCAACCTTCTTTCCTTGCACTGTACATTGATGGCACCCCTGTGGTATCCTCCAAGGCCAAGCCCTATCTCCTGTAACCCCAGGAAGGAATAACCCTTGTCTAGGGAACACAGAGACAGGGGCTAAGTCACCAAGCACATAACCTCTCCTTTCACAAAGCTTTGAATCATGATGCAACCTCTGATCATCAAGTTTCATATTTTTACATCCTAGGAATGGAACCTGTAGGGATAGAAAGGGAAAGGGAGTGTACTGTTAGCGGAAGGGGAGAAAAATGAAGGGAGGGAGAGAAAGATGAAAAGGAAGAAGGAGAAGAGAAAAATTCAGGTCTGATTCAGTGACCTCAGTGGCATGTTAAAACAATTTGGTGGTCTTTGTGAATAATTAACAATTTGTTATGGTAGGAACAGGTCTGCAGGTGCTGTTGGGCTGTCTGCTGCAGAGGGAATATTGAGATATCAGTTACTGTGAGCAGAAGAAAAACAGCATATGAAGAAAAATCCCCAGTTTGTAACAAAGCTTGGGCTTTTCCAGATCTCCAGTTTAAATTTCTCTCCAGGGGAACTCAGATCTCCCCTAAAACTTGTAATAAAAATAAAGTGCTTGGAAGATGTATTTGAATTTCCTGTCAATTAAAACATTTGTTAGTTTAAAGTACCAAGAGTTTATGCTAAAGGGAACTGTATTTTCTTGCTGAGCATTTTTGCTGGTGGTGATGTTAGACCATATTCTCTTCCCACACAACTCAGTTGACTGAACTAAAAGCTTATTGAGTACTACAACATCCCTGATGCAGTCAAGGTGGGATGGGAGACATGGATGGAGACGTTGTCCGTACTTATGGGAGCTCAGCACCTCAAGGAAAATTTGGAAAAGAAGAGCAGATTCCCTCCCCTTTAAACAATAGAAAGAAAAAATATACAGCACAATGTAGTGTTGATAGTAATTATTCTTCCTTTGGTTCCAAATGCAAACTTCACTTCCTTAGAAAGACCTTCTCTGACCTCTCTAGGTAGATCAGGCCACTTGTTTTCATAGTAACTAATAGTTTTCCTTTATAACACTAATCACAGTTTGTTGTGAGGTATATTCATATATTGCATTATAAAGACATAGACATATATATGGATTACATATATGGTAATTATATAATTTACAAGGTCTGATAATTAAGTTTGCAAACTTATCCTAGAAAAAGTGCTACAGACCTCATTGCTGAATATCACTATGGTCACTACCTTCGAAGTCCTCCACTTGGGAAGCTGTGCACCCATGCAGGTGCCTAGTCCACCCCTCAAAACAATTTTGGAATTCTTTTTCTGGAATGGCTATCAGAGCTTTTGTATGGCACACAAAACATGTAACAGCAGTAATGAACACCACTCAGCAAGACACTGCCACATATTGATATGAACACAGCTGTGAGATACTAATATACCAAGACAGAGTTGTTTGTACAGTGCTGCCAATGTAAGCATGCAGTGGCAAGTTTATAAACTTAATTGTGAGAACTCATATGATGACAGATCTGATGGCCATTCCAGAAAAAAAGAGTTCGAAAAATGCTTTGGAGGGTAGACTTCACTGATGCAGTGGCATCAGTGCATAGCTTCCCAAGGGGAGTACTTCAAAGGTGTCCATAGTGATATTCAGCAATGAAGTATGTAGCACTTTTTTCTAGGATAAGTTCAAGAACTTAATTTTCATACCTCATATTTATGTGATACAAAAAGAAATTCATCTCTCTTTGGTTCACTGGATTATGAACTCCATAATATCAAGGTTGGGTCTATTCTGACACTATTGTATACCTCAGTATTGCCCACAAATTCCAGATACATAGTGTGTGCTCAACAAATATGTTTGAAATAAAGAACTAAAAGAACATATTAAAAATTTGAAGAAAGAAAAGAATATTGTTACGGAGCTGCTGAGGGAGGTTCAATGGGTAAAGCTGCCTTTGAACAGGCTTTCTTTGATGAAAAATTATAGGTGAAATTCCTGTCAGGTCTTAATGCCAAGAAAGACTGGGTTTCAGTGAAAAACTGATCTATTTTTAGGCTTATGAATTCTATGAGTCTTCTATATCAAGATTTTTTTCTTTGTTTTGGCTGATAGGCAGCTTAGAACCATTTTTTAAAACTATTTCTAGCAATTGTGCTGTATTTTAATGTATTAACCTCACCCCAAATATTTTCCTAACCTTAATTTTCTTTTATTAATTTTTCTATATTCATTTATATTTTAATAATGTTTGATTATATCCCCTTTAAAATGAGTGATGATATAAATTTATGCTTATATAAGCATGATTATTAATGTCCAAATTAATGTGTGGCAAACTTTATATAGTGTTGATGCTTAAAATGGAGGTTGGCATTCTTAACTAATCTTCTGTTCAAGATCCTGTCTTTGAATTATTTAATATAGATACTTGGGGTGGTGTGGACCGTATCTTACTGCTAGAGTTAAGATTCCAGCCAGGAGCAGAACCTTATATAAGATGATAACATTTCTACCATCATGCTTTGAATTTTGAGGCATTTATTATAAGGAACCTCCCAAAAATTTTGGCCAAGAAAATCTGATTTTAAGGTTCATGCTTTGATCTCATCTGCTGCTGATCATTCTGTCATATGTCAAGTTGATTGAGTTGGGAGAACAATGCTGATATTAGGGAATAAAAACTTTTGCTATATTCTCCCAAGGGGAAAATTTACAGGAATTAATGTCTAACTATTCTCTGTCACCTCCCTTTGGGCCAAAAATGAAAACAATAATTTAAAGGCTTATGTTCACTCCAAACAAATAACCACAATCTTCTCCAAATATATAGTCCCATAATTGAGTTATTTTGAAGAAATACAATACGATATATTCTGTGGTATTGTTTTTGTATTTTACTAGATTAAGCCATTCCAGATGGTGACCGAACAACATAATTTTGAGGAGTCCTTCATTTATTCTCTCCAGGTTAGTAGTTACATTGCAGAGCTTTGGGAACATCTTAATTGTCTACTTTTAGCATTCCACCCAGTAACTGTTTACTGAAACCACCCCTGGTAATTCTATTAGTTGAAAGATTCAGCAAATACTATTAATTTAGTTAAAAGATTCAGCAAATACTATTAATGCATTTTTTTAAATTAAATCATAGCTGTGTGCAACAATGCAATCATGGGGTACAGTGTGGTATTTTGATATACAATTTGAGATATTTTCATCAAACTGGTTAACATAGCCTTCATGTCATTTTCTTAGTTGTTATGTCAAGACA
>CAUYQV010039775.1:0-10184 GCA_963574575.1 Galagoides demidoff | reverse complement strand
AAATACTTCCATCAAACTGATCAACACAGCCTTCATGTCATTTTCTCAGTTATAATTTTAAAACATTCTGGTTCTACTCGAAAAATTCTTTTAATTCCATGTGATTAATTTTGGTTTTGCTTGAGTTTGGGTTAGCAGTCTTCACAAATGCACCTGTTTTAAAGTCTTGGAAATTTTATTTTATTTTTTTAAGACAGAGTCACACTCTGTCCTCCTGGGTAGAGTGTTGTGGCATCATAGATCATAGCAACCTGAAACTCTTGAGTTCAAGCAATAATCTTGCCTTAGCTCCCCAAACAGCTGGGACTAGAGGCACTGGCCACTATGCCTGGCTAGTTTTTTTTTTCTATTTTCAGTAGAGATGGGATCTCACTCTGGTTCAGGCTGGTCTTGAACTCCTGAGCTCAAGCAATCCCCGACCTTACCCTCCGGAGAGCTGGAATCATAGGTGTGAGCTACTGCACCCAGCTTCCCCCCTTTTTTCTTTAGTTTGAATAACTCCAAAGTTATTGACTGCACATATAATTAAAAGTATCTGTCGAAGTTCTTTCTATAAATTTCCTTGAAGAGACAAATTTTGGATCACAGTCAGTTAAAAAACACTTTTTGAAAAGAATCAAAGTAAAATAATAATTGTCAGTGGATGACAAAAATCTTAGAATATTGTGGTTATAGAGTCAGTTGACAAAGAAATTTGGTTAAGGTTTTGGACACATAAAAAATTAACATAATAACCATCATTACTGTTGATAAGTACATCAACAAGGCGTATCAGAATTATAGGATCTCATACAACTTTGGAACACATACATATTTATATAAGTGTAATCCAAGAAAGTTAAACACCATTTTGTATTTGACAATGCTTCTTGTGTAGTTTTAACATACTAAACAAGCCAAATAGTTCTCTCTCAGACTTTAGTGGTTCAAAAAATATGTATTTTTGAAAACTAGTTTGAGGTCAAAAAGACTGTAGAATTTTGGTTTGAGGAAGTTTGTCAAATATCAAAGGTCTGAAACACTTGTTATCATAAAACAGGATTACTATTATTACTATTAAATGATATTTATTTAGCCAAAGTGATAATTTTAAGATTTTAAGGGCAAAAGTTTTGCTCTTTAAGCGAGAGGCAATTGGGCGTGATGGCTCACAGCTGTAACCCCAGCACTCTGGGAGGTCAAGGCAGGAAGATCCCTTAAGCTCAGGAGTTTGAGACCAGCCTGAGAAAAACCAAGATCCCATTTCTACCAATAGATAGATAAATAAATGAAATTTTAAAAAAGAAAAAGAAAAGGTAGCTAGGTTAGGTGGTATGCACCAGTACTTCCAGCTATTTGGGTGGCTAGAGTGGAGAATAACTCAAGCCTGGGAGTTTGAGGCTACAGTGAGCTACAGTGATGCCACTGCCCTATAGCTGGGGTGACAGAATGAGACTCTGTCTCAAAAATAAATAAATAAGAAAATAAAATAATAGAGAGGGGACTTAGTTTCCCGAATAGTAAGAGCCAAAAAAAGAAGCTGAAAGCTAGTCAACAAAGAGGCGAATCGAATCTGTCTCTTTTCTCTCTTTCTTAGTTTATTCAAAAGAGTGAACAAAAGTTTTTACTATGTCTATTAATATTACTTGAAAATCTTGTTTGAAGGAGAAAACCAATTTTTATTTTTGCATTAGTGTATTGTGTTAAAACTAATTTTAATACAACATTATGGACAGATCTATTTAATCATGATTGACTATAAGGTAAGATTTCTATAACTCTTTTTAAATTTTATCCTTTCCCCTAACTTTTATAACCACTCAATTATATCTATTATTTATATATTTATTTAATTTAAAACAACTTCTAAAACCTTTAAATTAGGCAAAATTATTTTTTGTTTAACAAAAATCCTATTTTTATAACTTCTCATAATTCTTCTTATTGATCAGAAAATGCATGCAATATTTTTACTTTTTTTTTTTTTTAATTTGGAGACAGAGTCTCACTTGGTCACCCTCGGTAGAGTGCCGTAGCATCTTAGCTCACAGCAACCTCAAACTCTCGGGTTCAAGTGATTCTCTTGTCTCAGCCTCCCAAGTAGCAGAGACTACAGGTACCACAACAGCACCTGGCTGTTTTTTAGAGATGGGGTCTCGGTCTCGAGCCTGTGAGCTCAGGCAATCCACCTGCCTTGGCCTCCCAAGTGCTGGGATTACAGGTGTGAGTCACCACACCTGGCATTTTTACATTTTTTATATAAAATTGTTTCTCTTATATCAAGTACATATAAGAGAATTACATATACAGAGGGTACCAAATATATATATATGCACATTTTAAGAAAGAAAAAAACCTATATTAAAATTGTAATACTCTGCAATTGTAGGAGATACAAGATGTAGTATACAAGATAACAAACATTATTGATATATATGGAATATTACAATTTTTTTTTTTTTGAGACAGAGCCTCAAGCTGTCCCCCTGGGTAGAGTGCTGTGGCATCACAACTCACAGCAACCTCCAACTCCTGGGCTTAAGCGAGTCTCCTGCCTCACCCTCCCAAGTAGCTGGGACCACAGGTACCTGCCACAATGCCCGGCTATTTTTTGGTTGCAGCCGTCATTGTTGCTTGGCAGGCCCGGGCTGGATTCAAACCTGCCAGCTCAGGTTTATGTGGCTGGCGCCTGAGCCACTTGACCCACTGGCTCTTGGTAACTTTTATTTTTGAAGAAAAACCTAGGAAGTTTAAGTAACTCTGGACTATTTTTATTAGCACATCTAAGTATATTTAGTCCAGCGAAGTTGTCCTGGTGTCAGACTGCTTGAGGCCCAGGTGCCCTATCTTGTCAGGGCAGGACTAGGAGGAGGTGGGCTAGTGTGCCTCCACTTTCTGCATTGGGCAGGGAAGGGTCCAGCCAGTCCATCTCCCTGCTGTCTGCCTGCCTTCTTCTGAAAAGAGTTTTCCAAGGGGTAGGGCCCTAGGGGGTGTGTCAGGGCACTGACTCCTCGGTGGTGTTTGGCAGGTCATCTTGGCTTCAGCGCCAAGGAAGGGAGAGGAGAGGAGTTGGGTGGCTCAGAGCAGCTACTCCCTAGGGGACGGCAGAAAGCTGTCTCTTCTGTTGTAGACGGACGTCTGGCTTAGCCTCACCATTGAACTGGTACCCACTCTCCACCCACACCCCTGAACGCCAGTGGGTTGCCTAGTCAGGCTAGATTGGCCACTGGCATTGGTGGCGTTTGGTGCCACGCCCATGGCATTGCACTCTTGATGTTGGTGAGAGGCCAGGGCTTCGTGTTGTTGTAGAATGAATGCTAAACAAAGGTGCAGAGAGCAAGAGGCCCCCGTGGGAGTTGAGGGGTCACGTGCAACCCCTATCATGTCCCTGCTAGTGTATAGCATGCAGGCACACACAGGTACACACAGTCATACATGCATACACAGATGCATGAACAGACACATGTACCCATGTACACATGTACACCTACATATGCGTGCATGTATACAGGCACACATGCACACACAGTCATACATGCATACATGCACACATGTACACATGTATACACCCATACATCCATATGTGCACACAGGCACACACACGTATGCACATCCACACATGCATACAACCATACACACACATCCGGACAAGCACACACAGCTGCACATGCACACAGGCACACACACCCATACGCGTGTACATGCACGCAGGCACACGTTCGTACAGGCACACCCCCGCACATGCACACCTGGGCGTTCGCTATCTGGCTGAGCATTCCCTATAGGCATTTTGGGGTAAGACGAAGAACAAGACCTGTGGTCTTGTCACCAAATCTGGGGGATCAGGGTGCAGTCAGGCCTCAGCAGACTCTGGTGTAGTCCACTGTGCTGTGGGTTATGGGTCAGGGAGGATTCCTAGAGGGGCAGCCCAGCCTGGGCTCTGCGGACCCAGCCCTGTCCCACATGTCTCGCTGACTCTCCTCCACCTGTGAAGCTGGCCCTTGTGGGCGTGCAGGTGACCATAGCCCCTTAGACTGCCCTCTGGCGTCTGGTGAATGTGTAGACAGCTGTCTGCCTTATGAGCCAGCTCGCTGCATCTGGGCATGGACATGGGCCAACGATACAGGTTCTCTCCTCCACAGATTGACCGACTCATTAGTCATGGAGCTGATATCTTGAAGCCTGTGACCCTCATGCAGGGGGACAAGGTGGCGGTGGGCACGGCTGTCGACTATGGCTACTTCCGATTCTTCCAGGTATAGCTCTGGCCTCACTGGTGAGGGAGGTGGGGCTCAGCCTCCCCAGGTAAAGCTGGGGCCCAATGCCAGCCCCGGACAGTGGAGAGAGAACCAGCTCTCAGGGCTGAGCGTGAGCTGGGCTGGCGTCTGCTGGGAGGAAGGGACCCTCGCTCACCCAGGGTCACTCTCGCAGCCCCCATGGTAAACTCCTGCTGTATTGCAGGACCGGAAGATTGCCCACTGCCCCTTCCACGCGCTGATGCCAGGAGAGCGTGAGACGTTTTTGGCCCGGAAGAGGCTCCTGGAGCACGTGGGCTTCCACCTGCGAAACGCCGTGTTCGCCAAGGAAAGCCAGTGGGACGAGACCCTCCTGTACCTGAGCAAGAGAGGTGGGCAGCGGCTTGGGCAGCGCTCCCCTCAGTGGGACTCCTGTGTGCGGGGCTGCCAGGGGCTCTTCCCGAGGCTGGGCTGCCCACTTGGCCCCTTGATGTCCTGTCCTCTGGGGAGGTCCTGGCCTCCAAGGAGGTTGTGAAAGAGAGATTAGGGAGGGATCTAGCAGGAGAGAAGTGTCCAGGTAGGGGAACTGGTGGCCCAGGCCAGAGAGGCCCTATGGCCAAGAGAGATCCCAAGCCCTCCTGCTACTGTAGGAGCTCTGCCCAGGAGTGTCTTGGTCACCCAGCACCAGGGCTGTGTCTGAGCCCCAGGGCATTGTGTGTATCTCATAATGTCACCTGACCCTGTACACCTCAACAGTTCAACCACTGGTCCATACACATAACATGCATACATGCACCAGCCCACACACAACCACATGCCTAGGACCCCTATGCTGTCCACCACACACCTGCTGTCGAGTCATCTGTTCAGGCTGAGTAATTCCTAAGGAGCAGGAATTGAGTGCCCACAGTTGCAGGCTGGACATCACAGTGCAGCCTGGAGAGGGCCGCACTCTGCTTCCCGGAGGTGCCTTGGTGCTACATCTGCATGTGGCAGGAGGCAGAGGGCAAAGGGTCTGGCCAACTCCCTCTGCCCTTGTGCAAGGCCGCTAATCAGCACCCCTTGATCAAGGCCCTGCTCTTTATGCAGTCACATGGGGACTCAGTTTCAGCATGAGTTTTTTGGGGGACACCACAGCACTCATCAGCCCACCCCACCCCATATGCTCACCTCACCCCCACATCCCCTCCTCACAATAGCCTCCCACCCACTCTCCCTCCACATGGGGACCCCAGCTCCCCACACTCCCTCCTGCTCACCTCAGCCCACATATGCACCATGCACCCACACGCTTTCCCACCCCCCAGCCCTGGCATGCACCCCCAGCAGTGCACATAGGCCCCCATGTACCAACCATGTACCAACCATCCACCTCCCCAAACAGGTCCATAGCCACCCAACACCCCCAAATCCACAATGCCTATATTCCCCACATGCACACATACCTCCCATATTAACCTGCCTCATCCCCACGTTTCCTCCACTCCTACCTGCCCTCTGTCCTCCATAGCGCCTGTGCCACCATCCCCCCACCTCACAGTACACAGAACATGACCTGCCCTCTCACAGTCAGATGCCCCTGCTGTGTGTAGAGGCTGTGTGTTCCGGGCCAGAGTGGCTGCAAGCTCATCCTCCACCATGCACAGCTCTGCTCTGGGACACAGACTCTGCCTGGGGTGTGGTGGTGCTGGGAACGCTGGGGCTCTAAGCACTCTTGTGCCAGCTCACAGGCAGAGGAGACCTGAGTCCACTTCCTCCTCCTTTCCATCAGAGGTTAAATCCCCAAATAGCATGACCTCACAGAGAGGCATTGCCACCCTCAGCTCCAGAGCCTTGGCTCAGAGGTTTTGCCCATGGGATAGTCACCCTGCACAACAGTGAGCTTCAGATCTCATCACAAAAAACCAACTTAGTGTTCAACAGAGAGTGGACAATTTCAAACCTAATGGCAAAGAGCGATCGGGAGGAGATTGGCAGATGCATTGGTGACATAGGCTGAACCACAAGATAGCTAACCACCAGAGAAAACCAGGGAAAGAAAGAATGCTCAGGGAAGCCCTGCTGAGTTTACAGCAAATCTCAGACATGAACGTCGGGAATGGTCTAAAGCACAGCGGCATATCAAGAAGCATGTGTTCAAGAAAAATATACTCTCGACTCTCAGAAAGAATAGAGCCTTTCCCCTGCACTCTCACAACTCAGGGATGCAGAAGCTTCATGCCAGCCTGGTGCAGCCGGGAGCACCCCAGTTGAAGGCGGTGTAGATGTCAACAGTCCTCATCCTGTCCATGGCCACCCATTGCTTAGGCTAAGTTCCAGACTTGGTGTGACTCCCGTATGGCTGGGAGTGGGGGTTCCCTTCCTATGCCCACCCTCCATTTGTGGGACAGAGGTTCTTCAGTACGGTGAGAATACTGTGGCTCTGATCACCCTTCTCCCAGCTGATGAGGAAGTCTTTTGTCCTGGAGAGGCAGCCTGTGGCTACTTCCCCATGAGTGCTCAGCTCCCAGAGTGAGAGTGTCTTCCCCCACCAGCTCCAGAACCATGGCTCAGAGAATCACCCAGAGGAGAGACAGACAGTGCAACAGGGAGCTCTAAATAGCACCCTAAAGGAAATGACCTCATTGACAGCAGAGTATGGAGAGGTCTGAGCCTCGTGGTGCACACAGAATCACCGGGGATTGTGAATGCAGTATCAAGAAAATTGGAAGACACACCAGAGATAAAGGCTCAACTGTAATCTGCTGTAGATGATACGTCAGAGTTTGTAGTATATTAACTATAAACTAGGTGGAGGAGCCCTCTTGTGGCCAGAGCAAGTCGTGAACACTGAAACTGGGCCTTGTCTCTCCAACAAGTCCTGATCTGACTATATCTGGCTGTGGAGAAATTTACGCCCAGGGGCACTATTGAAAACGGTGGGCAGTCACCCAGCAATCAGCAGGACCAAACAGGTGGGAGTGATCAGGGAGGGAGAGAGGCAAAGAGATCCCCAGTGACCGTGGTCTTGGGTCCCCGTGGGCGTCCCAAGGCTCCTTTCCATGAGGAGAGACATCAGGAGCTTGATTCTGCAGGAGGAAGAGCAGACGTCAGGTCAGCCCAGCTGGTCACGAAACAAGCACTCCAGAGGGGAAGGATGAAGAAAACCGAACAGATCCTCAGAAAAAAAAGTGGGAGAACAACATCAAGAAAGAAAAAAGAGTCATGAAAAGTGAATAAATCATCAAGGAGAAGAGGCACCTGCAGGCGCATCCACCCACACAGTGGGAACACCGAAGTAGAAGTGAGGAGAACGGGGCAGGAAGAAATGGCAGACGGGAACTTCCCGAATGCAAAACCGTCTGTACACTAGGAAGCTTAATGGACTCCATAACTGTGAAAACACAGAGAGATCTAAAACAGATACACCCAGATTAAAATGCAGAAAGTCAAAGACGGAGAAAACACAGGAAAGAAGCAAGAGAAAATACAACTTAGAAGGGGATCCCCGTGCGAGTAACACACGGCCTTTCTCATCAGCAGCAATGGGGAACGGAGACAGTCGGATATCACATTCAAAGTGCTCAAGGACATGCACTGTCAGCCCCACATCCTATATCCAGAAGAGCTCACTTAAAAAAAATGAAAGGAAAGATACTCCTAGATAAGCAAAACCTATGAAAATTTGTTGCTGTAGGGTTGCCTTGTAAGAAATACTAAAGTGAGACCAATACTTTCAGGTTTCATATGGAAATAAAATACACGTGAAGAGCATTGGCAAAAGTAATTATAAATGGCGCTATAAATGCACATTTCTCCTTACTAATTTAAAAAGCAACTTGCTAATATTTACTTGTAAGCAATTTGTATATATGTGTATGCATTATGTTTACACATATTTGTGCATGTGTATTTGTGCCCATAAGCTTAGAGAAATGTAATGCATTTGCCAATAACAGTACAAAGGAAGTATTAAGAAATTACTCCAAATGGTAAATCAGATTGAGAAGATGAAGTAGACATCACGAAATGATAATTTTGTTATAACAAAAGTTATAAATACATATAGTCTTTATTCTCTCAGCTTTTTTAGAATACATGAAATTATATAAAGTAATAATCATGATCTTACGATGTTTGTGTTCTTAACGTTATAGGTGTAATATGTACAACAATAATATAACAAAAAGGGGTACCAGAATAGAGCTGTAGAGGGGTGACATTGTATATTCACTGGTGCTTACCAAGTAGAGGTCTGAAGCTGATTATGATCATTCAAGATTCATGTGGCAAGAGAGACATTTTATAAGACAAAGGCATCAATCAATCAGGAAGATACAACAATTATAAACTTATTTGCACCTAATGAAAGACATCCAAATACACAAAGCACAAACTCACAGAAATAGAGAAATAGACAATTCAACAATAATAGTTGGAGAGGGTAATTCCCCACTTTTAATAATTGATAGAAGTCAGAAGATCACCAAGGAAATGGGATTTGAACAATACAGGTGTATCAGACCGAGCAGATCTATCAGACACTTGACCCCTCAACAACAGCCTGTATGCTCTTCTCAAGTGCACTCAGGGCATTCTCCAGAGTGGAACATATGTAGGTTAGTGAAAAAAAAACAAAACCCGTAATAGAAGGATAGAAGTAATACATTTTATATACTCTGACTTCAATAGAATGAAATTAGAAACAAATAACAGAAAGGAATTTGGAAAACACATAAAATAACACACTTCTAAATAACCGATGAGTTAAAGAAGAATTCAAAAGGGAAATCTGAGATACTTTGATATGAATTAAAAGTGAGACACAATTTACCAAAACTTCTGGGGTGTGGCTACCGCAGTGCTTACAGGGAAATTTATAGCTGTGAATGCCCATGTCAGAAAGAAGGGTTACCTCAGTAACCCAAATTTCTACCTTACAACCCTGGGAAGAGTAAACTAAACCCAAAGAAGTTGAATTCCTTAAGGTTAAGCAAACATTGATGAAAGAATAATAGAGAATAGAAAAACAGTAGAGAAAAGTCGGTGAAATCAAGAGCCAATTCACTGAAAAAAGTCCGTACAACTGATAGACCTTTGGCTAGACTGACCAAGAAAAAGTGAAGACACAAATTACTAACGTCAGAAGTGAGAGGACATTAATACTGACCTTACAGAAACAAAAAGGAGTATGAGAAAATGCCGTGAACAATTGTATGGGAGCAAATGGATCACCTCAGTGAGACGAAAACTGCCGGAGAGGAAGCTGACGACGTGAACCCATCTGTACCAAGGCTGAGTGGACAGGGAAAGACGTCCCGGCAAGCTCGGCCCAGGCGGCTCCATTGGTAAATTCCACCAAAAATTTTTTTTTGTTTGTTTGTTTTTTGAGACAGAGCCTCAAGCTATCCCCCTGGGTAGAGTGCCATGGCATCACAGCTCACAGCAACCTCCAACTCCTGGGCTCAAGCGAGTCTCCTGCCTCCACCTCCCAAGAAGCTGGGACCACAGGCACCCACCACAACGCCCGGCCATTTTTTGGTTGCAGCCATCATTGTTGTTTGGTGGGCCCAGGCTGGGGATTCGAACCCACCACCTTAGGTGTATGTGGCTGGCGCCTTAGCCGATTGAGCCACAGGCGCCGAGCCAATTCTACCAAAAATTTAAAGAAAAACTATCACCATTCTTCTCGAACTTTTCTGAAAAATTAAAGAGGAGGGACCACATCTTAACCTATCCTATGAAGCTAATATTACTATGATTCCAAAGCCACAGACATTGCAAAGAAACTATAGACATATCCTTTATGATATAGATATAAAAATCTTCAACAAAGTACTT
This sequence comes from Galagoides demidoff, assembly GCA_963574575.1. NCBI lineage: Eukaryota > Metazoa > Chordata > Mammalia > Primates > Galagidae > Galagoides > Galagoides demidoff. Next base: position 150 of record CAUYQV010039775.1, on the reverse strand, counting down.
GCAAACCGGTCATGCTTCTGACAAAAGTCTGATAACTAGAATCTACAGAGAACTCGAACTAATCAATTAGAAAAGAATAAATAACCCCATTTCTATGTGGGCAAGAGACTTGAACTTCTCTGATGAAGACAGGTGCATGGCCTACAAACA
>CAUYQV010039774.1:0-13567 GCA_963574575.1 Galagoides demidoff | reverse complement strand
CTGTGGTCCCAGCTACTTGGGAGGCGGAGGCAGGAGACTCGCTTGAGCCCAGGAGTTGGAGGTTGCTATGAGCTGTGATGCCATGGCACTCTACCCAGGGGGATAGCTTGAGGCTCCATCTCAAAAAAAAAAAAAAAGATTAAAAACAAACTAATTGCTCTGAAAATGTGGTTGGTACTAATTCTTTTTTTTTTTTTCTTTGCAATAAGTGATAGTTGAATACCTGCATTTTGTTTGGGCTCAGAAATGGAAACTCTGCTAATCCCAAGAAATGCTATACTTCTGATGATCTGGAGAAAACTCAGGAAAGAAAATTTTAACTTTTCAAATCAGAGAAATAAGAGTTGGTCACTGTTACTGCAAAATTTAAATAGTAATAAAATGGTATGTTTAAGTATTTGCTTATAGATAGATTTCTAGTAGGGTCTGATAGGACCTCAAAAGCCTTCTAAGTTGGGTGGCACCTGTGGCTCAAAGGAGTAGGGCACCAGCCCTATATATTGGAGGTGGCAGGTTTAAACCTGGCCCCAGCTAAAAAAAAAAAACCTTCTAAGTTCATCCAATATGAAAAGATCATTAACTTTTAAAAATAAAAAACACATAAAATTTAGCATCTTAATCATTTTAAGTGTACAATTCAGTAATGTTAAGTATATCCACATTATTATGTAACAGATCTCTAGAAATTTTTTGTTTCGCAAAACTGAAACTCTATGCTTATAGAACAATTCCCTGTTTTCCTTCTCCCCAGCCGCTAGCAGCCAGCACTTCACTTTTTCTATGAGTTTGATGCCTGCCTCCCTCCTTCTCTCCTTCCTTCCATCCTTCCTTCCTCTTTATTTCTTTATCTCCTTCCTTCCTTCCTCTTTATTTCTTCCTTTATTTCCTTCCTTCCTTCCCTCCCTCCCTCCCTCCCTACTTCTCTTCTTTCCTCAAACTGGCCACCCGTGGTGTGCTGACCCAGCACACTAACTACTGACTCTTTTTGTTTTGAGATAAGGTCTTGCTCTGTCATCCCTGCTGGAGTACAGCAGCACAATCATAGCTCACTGCAGCCTCAAACTTCTGAGCTCAAGAGATCCTCCCACTTCAGCCTCCCTCGTAGCTGGAACTATAGGCACATGTTACCACTCCTGGCTAATTTTTTAATTTTTTTAGAGTGGAGGGGCTCTCTCTATGTTGCCTAGAACTTCTGGTCTCAGAAGATCCTCTCTCCTCTTCCTCCCAAAGTACTAGGATTATAGGCCTGAGTCACCACAACCAGCCTGACTACTTTAGATAATTTATATTTGTAGAAGGTGATGGTATTTGTCACTTTGCAACCAATTGATTCTACTTAGCATAATGTCTTCAAGGTTCATCCATCTTGTAGCATATGATAGATTTCCTTCTTTTTTTTTTTTTAGAGACAGAGTTACACTCTGTCACCCTTGGTAGAGTGCTGTAGCATCACAGCTCACAGCAACCTCCAACTCCTGGGCTTAGGTGATTCTCTTGCCTCAGCCTCCTGAGTAGCTGGGACTACAGGTGCCTGCTACAACGCCTGGCTATTTTTTACTTCTGATTGGCTGGGGCCGGGTCTGAATCCTCCGCCCTTAGTATATGGGGCTGGCGCCCTACTCACTGAGGCACAGGTGCCACCCAACTTCCTTCTTTTTTAATGCTGAACAATATTCACCATTATTCGTTGTGGCTCATTCCTGAAGCTGAGGCAGGAGGATCACTTGAGCCCAAGTATTCAAGGTTACAGTAAGGTATGATGATACCACTGCCCTCTAGCCTGGGCAACAGAGCAAGACTCCATCTCTACAAAAAAATATAACAATTAGCTAGGCATGGTGGTGCGTAACTGTAGTTCCAGCTACTCAGAAGACTGAGGAAGGAGGATCACTTGAGCCCAGGAATTCAAGGTGACAGTGAGGTCCCTTCTCTTAAAAAAAGAGCACAAGGCTCGGTGCCTATGGCTCAAGTGGTTAAGGTGCCAGCCACGTACACCTAAGGTGGTGGATTCGAGTCCAGCCCAGGCCTGCCAAAACAACAATGATGGCTGCAACCAAAAATAATAGCCGTGTGCTCTGGTGGTGCCTGTGGTCCCAGCTACGTGGGAGGCTGAGGCAGGAGATTCGCTTGAGCCCAGGAGTTGGAGGTTGCTGTGAGCTGTGATGCCACAGCACTCTACCTAGGGGGATAGCTTGAGGCTCTGTCTCAAAAAAAAAAAAATGAAGAGATTTTATCTGTATTTATATTTATCCTTTTTAGGGGGGTGGGGGAGATAGTGTCTTACTCTGTTCCCAAGGCTAAAAGTACCATGGCATCAACCTAGCTCACTACAGCCTCAAGCTCCTGGGTTTAGGGATCTTCCTGCCTCAGCCTCCTGAGTAGCTGGGACTGCAGACACCCACCACAATGCCTGACTAATTTTTCTATTTTTAGTAGAGACAGGGTCTCACTCTTGCTCAGGCTGGTCTGGAACTCCTGGGTTCTAGCAGTCCTCCTCCTACCTTGTCCTCCCAAAGTGCTGGTATTACAGATGAGAGCCATCATGCCTGGCCAAGGCTTTAAAAGTATCGGAAGACCTTTCAAGGGTTTTAAGTAAGGAAGTAACATTGTCCAGCTGGTGTTTTTAAAGGGTCACTGTGGCTGCCACATGGCCTGGATTTAGAGGGTCAAGAGTAGAAATGAGTAGAAAAGAACTGACCGGCTAGACAGTTACTACAAGTCGAGGCAAGAGAGGATAAGGGCTGAGTCCCAGTGAGGGCCAGTGCAGGTGGAGATAAGTGGACAGATTGAAGAGCAGACAAGAAATGTGGACTCAGCCCATGCCCTGGGATCCTCCCTCCATGCTGGTTGTGGGGTTTTGGACTTCCTTTAGTGAGATCTCCCTTCAAATATCAAGCCCAGTTTGGTAGTTAATGTTCCGGCCAGACTCTAAGAGAGATTGATGGAGGATAAATTAGATCCTACCAGCCCTCTGGAGCTATAAGCAAAACTCAGAGGAATCCTGGCTGTGCCTTCAAAATCCTCAAGCCAGGATTTATTCCTCCCCATACTTGGGCCCTGGCTGATGATCCTGAATCCCTCCTGGATTCTCCACCCATAAGGCCACTTCTAGACCCTCAATAAATGTGGCTGAACAAATGACAACAGCTTCCTCACAGGACTGTCTGCCTCCAGCCTTCAAATCCACTCTCCGCAGTGTTACCTGGATGAACACCCTAAAACCCAGAGCTGGTCATGGGCCAATTACAGTCCCCCAGCTCCTCCCGCCTCACCCACACTCGACCCTGTGTCCCTCCCTGTACTTTGGGTTCCTGTTGCTACTTCTTGCCTCACTGGCTCATCCCCTGCCTAGAGAACCTCTCCCCAGGCTCTGTTGCATGATCACTTCTTGCAATTAGCTCAGGAAACCCCACCCGCAAGAGCCCAGGACTTCTCCTTGCCCTCCCTGTTCTGTGCTCCCAGTTCACCTGGGCACCAGTAAACCTCTGCTTACTTCTCTGAATTGTGGCTTGGTATTGATTTCCCTGTCTTCCCCAACCAGGCCATGAATTTCTTGAGGGTAAGGACCTTGTCTACTCATCTTTGTGTTCTGGCCTTGTCTACAGCAAGCACATTCCAAGTGCTCAAAGACTCAAATTTTTTTTTTTTGAGAGCGTCTTCTCTGTGTCCCAGTCTACAATGCAATGGCATCATTATAGCTGACGACAACTTCAAACTCTAGGTCTTGAGCAATATCCTGCTGTTTCAAGCCTCCTGAGCAGCTAGGACTACAGGCACATGACACCACCACGCCCAACTAGTTTTTCTATTTTTGGTAGGGACGGGGGTCTCACTCTTGCTCAGGCTGGTCTCGAACTCCTGAGCACGAGCAATCCACCCATCTCTGCAGCTTAGCTCATAGCAACCTCAAACTTGTAGGTTTGAGCAATCCTCCTGCCTCAGCCTCCTTAGTAGCTGGGCCTATAGGTGCCAGCCACAACACCTGGCTAATTTTTCTATTTTTAGAGACAGGGTTCTCACTCTTGCTCAGGCTGGTCTAGCGCTCCTGAGCTCAGGTGATCCACCCACCTTTGCCTCCCAGAGTGCCAGGACGTGAGCCATGCCCCACACCAAGACTGGGGAATCTGATGCTCAGGTTCTCACAGTGAGATAGGAAGAGCCAGCTTGCTGGTCTTTATCAGCCTTTCATCTCGACTCTTTACAAGCTCTCATTTCTCCACTGGGCAGACTTCCTTAGATGCTAAGGCGTATGAGAGTTCTATTTAGTGCTAGCCAGGAAAAGGATTCTGAAGTTGTATCCAAATAGGGTGAAAGGATTAACTTGTCAAAACAGCATGAGAGCTGTGAGTAAGGAAATATTCTCTCTGAGATGGACCCTCCTGAAATAGACAACATGATGCTTCCAAATATGAGCTACTGGCTGGGTACAGTGGCTCATGCCTGTAATTCCTGTACTTTGTGAGGCCAAGGCAGGAAGATTTCTTCAGGCCAGGAGTTTGAGATCAGTGTGGGTGACAGAGCAAGACCCTATCTCTAAAAAAAAAAAGAGCTATTCCCTGGACAGAATCTTGCTTGTTACCAAGCCTGACTCTTCTTTTCAGGCAGGAATCCTGTGATGCCAATCCCACTGAGGTTTGGTATATAACAGACATCAGCATGTGACCCACCTAAGACTTTAAGGGAGAGCGGGACCTTAATTAGTTAGCCAGCAGGGTCTAACAAAGTGACATGCACTAACATCATAAGTAGCATGCACTAGGGCTTTCTGAATAGCGCTAAAACAATATGGAGAATAAACAGCCAGAAGTCTCCACAAGCTAAGTATTGTCAGAAAAGTATTCAATCAATCCTTTATCAAGAATACTCATACAGGCCAACGCAGTGGCTCATACCTATAATCCTAGCACTCTAGGAGGCCAAGGTGAGAAGATCCCTTGAGCTTAGGAGTTCAAGACCAGCCTGAGCAAGAGCAAGACCCTGTCTCTACTAAAAATAGAAAAATTAGCTGGATGTTGTGGCAGGTGTCTGTGGTCCCAGCTACTGAGACAAGAGGATCACTTGAGTCCAGGAGTTTGAGGTTGCTGTGAGCTAGGCTAATGTCACAGCACTTTACCCAAGTGACAGAGTGAAACTCTTTCTCCAGTAAAAAAAAAAAAAAAGAATACTCATACAAAGTGTATTAGTTATCTATTTCTATGTAACAAATTATCCCCAAACATAGCAGGCTGAAACAGCATTTATTTAATCTCAGTGTTTACGTGGGTCAGGGAATTGGGAATGGATCAGCTTGGTTCTTACTCAAGGTCTTATATGAGTTTGCAGTGAAATCTGGGGCCACAGTCATCTGAAGGCTTGTCTAGGGCTGGAGGACCTGCCTCCATGATTGTTCACTCCGCAGCTCTTGGCAAGAGACCTCAGTTCCTTGGGACGTCACCCCTCCACAGAGCTGTGTGAGCATGCTCATGACATGGCAGCCCCACTAGGGCAGGTGCTCTAAGAGAGAGGCACTGAGACCGGACCCTCCAGGTCTTTCATACTCTAGTGTTAGAAGCTACACGCTGCCACTTCTACTTCATTCTATTTGTTAGAAGTGAGTTGCTAAATTCAGCAAACAGTCAAGGGGAAGGGAATTAGGGTTTTTAAAAAGAGCGTCAAAATTGAAGGAGTATTTTATTGTACTTATTTATTCATTAAAAATAAATTTGCTTTTAGGGCAGGCATGGTGGCTCGCGCCTGTAATCCTAGCACTGGAGGCCGAGGTGGGTGGATTGCCTGTGCTCAGGAGTTTGAGACCAGCCTGAGCAAAAGCGAGACTTATCTCTACTAAAAAAAATAGAAAAACTAGCAGGGTGTTATGGCTGGTGCCTGTAGTCCCAGCTCCTTGGGAGGCTGAGGCAGGAGGATCACTTGAGCCCAGGAGTTTGAGGTTACTGTGAGCTGTGATGCCTTGCCACTCTAGCCTGGAGCAACAGAGTGAAACTCTGTCTCAAAAAATTTGTTTTTGATTTTAGAGACGTCCCTCTGTCACTCAGGCTGGAGTACAATGGCATGACCATAGCTCACTTGCAGCTAATTTTTCTTTTTCTTTTTTTTTGTAGAGACAGGAATCTCGCTATATGGCTCAGGCTGGTCTCAAATTCCTGGGCTCAAGTGATCCTCTCACCTTGGCCTCCCAAAGTGCAGGGGTGACAGGTGAGGCCACCACATTCAGCCCGTGATTACTATTTCAGTGACGTATTCCTGTCATCTAGCTGAGGACTCTAAAGCTCAGAGAGGGTGAATAAATCATTTAAGGTCTTTTTGGCAAAGTTGAGCCGCAAAGCTAGTTCTGGAGAGTTCCAAGTCTGTGCTCTTTTTTCTACACTTGCTTAAAACAGAGTCCTTTCTGTCCTGCTTGTTGCAGAAACAGAACTAGGACAGAAAAGGACCCAGGAGACTGGGGAGGGGTATGGCAAGAGGGGAAATTATTGCTGAGGCCTGGAAGCTTTTATAAGCGTGGATCTGCCCTGGTGGGTTGAAGAATCTCTCCGGAGGCTGCTGTGAAGAAGCCGTGGAATTCCTGGTGTGTCTGATGAGGTGTTGCTGCACCGAGACTGTCAGACCGCTGCTCTCTCAGAAGGGCTGCAGACCCCGCTGCTGCAACGAGGAATGAGCTCAGATGGAGCTAATCATTACAGAGTCCTTACCGGGTGGCTGACACATTCACTCAGTGTTCTCACGGCCATCCACAAGTCCATACACTTTATTCTTTATTTTTTTCAAAGACAAAATCTCACTTTGTCACCCTTGGTAGAGTGCCATGGCATCACAGCTCACAGCAACCTCCAGCTCTTGGGCTTAGGCGATTCTCTTGCCTCAGCCTCCCAAGTAGCTGGGACTACAGGCACCCGCCACAACGCCCGGCTATTTTTTGTTGCAGTTTGGCCAGGGCCGGGCTCGAACCCACCACCCTTGGTATATGGGGCCAGCACCCTATAATCACTGAGCCACAGGCGCTGCCTGTTAATACACTTTATTATTCCCATTTTACAGAGAAGGAACCTGAGTCACAAACAAGACTGACTCATCTGTGGCTTGATGCCTGTAGCTCAGAGGCTAGGGGGCCAGACACGTACACCGGAGCTGGCAGGTTCGAATCCAGCCGGGGCCTGCCAAACAACAATGACAACTACAACCAAAAAGTACCTGGCATTGTGGCAGGCACCTGTAGTCCCAGTTACTTGGGAGGCTCAGGCAAGAGAATGGCTTAAGCCCAAGAGTTTAAGGTTGCTATGAGCTGAGATGTCATGGCATTCTACCCAAGGTGACAGCTTAAGACTCTGTCTTTAAAAAAAAAAAAAACAAATGACTCATCTGAGTCCACACAGATGTTTGGTTGTACACTGGATTAATGGGGTCCAGAGTGTGGGTAGTGGTAATGGTTTAGGTTTAAATGTTAGGGGCCTGGAGTTAAGGAGACGACTTCATGGGCCCTAGGCAACCTTGACTTTGTGGGCCTCTTCCTGCCATAAAAAAATATAAATATTCTATTTCATGACTACAATGGAATGAAGTTGAATCTAATCCGGACTGAATTCACTAATATATATATGTACCTATATGCCCATTATCATCATATTAATTTTTCCCTCTAATTTATTTTATTTTTATTTATTTATTTATGTTGGAGACAGAGTCTCACTCTGTCATCCTGGGTAGAGTGCTGTGGCTTCAGAGCTCTCAGCAACCTTCAACTCTTGGCCTCAGAGATCCTCTTGCCTCAGCTTCGTAAGTAGCTAGGATTACCGGTGCCCACCGCAACACTCAGCTATTTTTTAGAGATGGGGTCTCGCAGGTGATCTGCACACCTCGGCCTCCCTGAGTGCTAGGATTACAGGTGTGAGCCACTGTGCCAGCTTCCCTCTGATTTTAAAAGAAAATAAAATGCCAGTCATGGTGGCTCACACCTGTAATCCTAGCACTCTGGGAGGCTAAGGTAGGTGGGATTACAGGCATGAACTATACCTGGATGTTTGGACTTAATGTTATAGGCAGTGGGGAACGAGGAAAAACTTGTTATAGCAGAGGGCCTTGAGCAGATCAGATCTGTTTTAAGCATGTTCTGGAAGAAACTAACATTATGTGCAAGTGGTGGGTGACAGAGGCAAGAGGTGTAGTTAAGAAGTTTTTCCAGTAGTTCAATCCAGAGTTGATGAGCAGGGTCCAGTGACTCGTGCCTGTAATCCTAGCATTGTGGGAGGCCAAGGCAGGCGGATTGCCTGAACTCAGGGGTTTGAGAGCAACCTGAGCAAGAGTGGGACCCCATCTCCACTAAAAGTAGAAAAATTAGCCTAGTGTTGTGGCAGGTGCTTATAGTCCCAGCTATTCAGGAGGCGGAAGCAAGGGGATATCTTGAGCCCAAGAGACTGAGGTTGCTATGAGCTAGGATAATGCCATGGCACTCTACCCAGGCCAACAGAGTGATACATTGTCTCAAGAAAAAAAAAAGTTGCTATTATCTTAACATTTGTGTCCTTCCAAAATTCCTAAGTTGAAATCTCCCCTCCCACACCAAAGTGATGGTATTTGGAGGTGGGGCCCTTTGGAGGTGATTAGGTCCTGGGTGTGGAGTCCCCAGGAACAGGATCAGTGATCTTATCAAAGAGGCCCCAGAGAGGCCCTTCACCCCTTCAACCCTGTAAGCACACAATGAGAAGCTACCACTGATGAACCAGGAAGCAAGTCCTGGTATTCCCAGTACTCTGAGAAGCCAAGGTGGGTAGATCGACTGAGCTCAGGAGTTTGAGCTCAGCCTGAGCCAGAGCAAAACACTGTCTGTAAAACCAGCCAGGGTTTGTGGTAGGCACCAGTAGGCCTAGCTACTTGGGACGCTGAGGCAGGAGGACCACCTGAGCCCGAGAGTTTGAGGTTGCTCTGAGCTTTGACATCACGGCCCTCTACCCAAGTTGACAAAGTGAGACTCCGTCTTAAAAAACAAAACAAAAGAAACAACTAAAAACCCTGCCCTTACTTCCAAAAACCCCTGGGAGGGCAAGAAGGATGAGTCCACTCCCATGAAGCTCCCATCTTATCACGGCCAGCCAATCACAGCATCCTCAAAGTGGGGGGCTGGTATGAAAAATCTCTTCCTGTGCTCCCCCCATAGGCAACTTCTCTCCCCCTTTACCTTCCTTTTTCATTTTCTGCCCCTCTGCCCTCCCACCAAGTCCTCTGGCTCCATCCAGTCATAACTGCTTATAGTTAAGGCTAAGCAGACCTATTTCTTTCTTACCAACATTAATAGGATCTTTGGGGCATTATGATGTTAAAAGATCTGCCCTCTCCATGTGAAAACCCCACACTGTACCCCAGAAGGGCATTAATGTACATAGTTACCATTCAATAAAATTAAAAAATAAAAAATAAAAAAGATCTGCCCTCTCATTTCCTTCCAGAGTTGAGAGTGGAAAGGAGTGGAGAGAGTGCAGGGCCCCGAGAAACCTATCTTGCCACATCCTGGAAAGAGGACACACAGAAAGGATGGGGTTTGAAATCCAGGATGCTAATTTCCACCCGAAGTACCAGTCTTACTCAGTGACAAGTTTTGTCTACCTCATTCGAAGAACGGGAGTGTTGTTGAGCCGGGAATGGAGTGTTCTCAGCAAAGGCAAATGTGTGATTGAAACTGGAAAAAAATAGTTGGGAGTCTCAGTTTTCCCACCGATAATGTGGCCTAAGGATCATCAGTGTTGAAACTATGCTTAAAGGGAAACTTCCTCTTTAAAGTCAAGTTCTGCCTTCTGAGTCAAGCGCTTGTCATCTTCTTTGCCAAGATGCTGTGCCTGGGGCTGAGGCTGGGGGCCTTGACCAGGCCCTCATTTTGCTTCATTCTTCATCAAGGTGTCTGTTGGAGGCAGACTTCCTTTGTCTAGTTTCAGGTTTCCAAGCGGCAGAGGGTCCACCACAGTGACATTGGAGCTGCCCTTGGTTCTCTCTCTCTCTTTTTTGTTTTTTGCAGTTTTTGGCCAGGGCTGGGTTTGAACCCACCACCTCTCGCATATGGGGCTGGTGCCCTACTCCTTGAGCCACAGGCACCGCCCGGTTCTCTCTCTTAACATTTCCCATGTAATGGAGTGTAACTCTCTGACTGGTGGGTTTGGGAGAAGGAACTCCATTTTTTTTTTTTTTTTTTGAGACAGACTGTCACTCTGTCCCCTGGGAGAGTGCCATGGTGTCACAGCTCACGGCAACCTCAAACTCTTGGGCTCAAGTGATCCTGCTGTCTCAGCCTCCTGAGTAGCTAGGACTACAGGTGCCCACCACAATGCCCAGCTAGTTTTTCTATTTTTAGTAGAGACAGTGTCTCACTCTTGCTCAGGGTGGTCTTAAACGCCTGAGCTCAAGGGTTCCTCTCATCTTGGCCTCCCAGAGTGCTAGGATTGCAGGCGTGAGTCACCACGCCCAGCTAGAAATTCCATTCTTCTCGTTGGGAGCACATGCTTCCTCTGCTCCTCTGTGCCTAAGTGCCACAAGAGCAGGCTTTACCTGATGCATGGGTCTACCCAGTCCAGTGCTGGGTGTCTGAATACTAAGCATTCAACCTGGGTAGCTAAGTCTGCCTAATTGTAGGTGAGGAATTAGAAGCTCCTTCTAATTGGCACTGGGTGGCTCAGTGCCTGTAGCTCAGTGACTATGGAGCAGGCCACATACACCAGGGCTGGTGTGTTTGAATCCGTCCCAGACCTGGTAAACAACAAGGACCCCAACTACAACAAATAAGTAATCAGCCATTGTGGCGGATGCCTATAGTCCCAGCTACCTGGGAGGCTGAGGCAAGAGAATTGCTTAAGTCGGAGAGTTGGAGGTTGCTGTGAGCTATGACGTTACAGGACTCTACAGAGGGCAACATAGTGAGACAGTCTCAGCAAAAGAAAAAAAAAATAGAAACTCCTTAGTCATATGCCTAAAGCCACCTCTCCTTTTTTGTTTCTTTTGTTTTAATTTTATTTTTATTGGGCCACCTCTCCATAATCAGCTTCATGGGTAATAAAATGATTGTTTTCAGGAGCCCCTATTTGATACCTGTGGCTTCCCTTCATCTGATGCCAAATTCAAGCAGGAAAACGTGGCGTGTTCCTAACTGAATTTCCCCAAACCCCAGAAATCTCAGTAGAGACACATGTAAGAAGATTATCATCAAATGAGAGGATTGGACCTCCCAACAAACAGGGACGACACATATTTCATTTTCAGTCTGACAACAAATAGAGACAAGGCATAACTCATGACAAGTCTAGCAATGACATGAGGGTACTTAAAAAAAAAAAGTTGTGTTCTCTCAATCTGTAGCTAAAATATTTACACGGGGTCCTGTTGATATGCGAGCAGTGGTTTACAGAGCACAGCTTGTTCAACCAAACAGTTGTTCTGTTCCTGATTTTGGAAACTCGTCAGTGTTTACTTAGATAACTCGGGCCCCAAGCGGCTCTTGTGTAGGCTGGACTCAATCCAAGGAGAAGTTACAGCTCAAGAACATTCCTCTCTCTCCTCCAACCATTGAACCACAGACCTCTCAGCTCTCCTGGGCCCTCTGGAGGGCATCCAGGGCAGTCTCTGGTCAACTGTCCAGTCCCCAGACTAGACGGTAGACTTAAGTTTTGTTTTAGAAGTGGCCCCGTGGCGCCCAACCTAGTGAGTAATCCTGTGTGTGAATGTCTCATTCGGTTAACTCCCAAAGAAAGAGCGCTTCAGGGCAAAGGATCTGAAGTCCAATATGTGGATGACTTGAATTGCCCTAAGGCGGGAGGTGGGCCAGCTGTGGGAAACCAGCCAGAGAGAACCTAGGAAGGTCAAGTCTGAGTGTTCAAAAAACAAGTACTGCTATTCCCACCCAAAGCAAGAAAACAAGCCCAACATTACTGAAAAACTATGGAGGTACATCAACAATGATGGGTAGAAAAAGCACAAGCCACAGTATTTAGGCTCTCTATAAAAGGCAGAAGCAATTGTTGTTATTGGTCTCCTTGAGATAATTTGGAAAACTAATGAGCTCAGCACATGAGTAGGACCCATGGGAATTGTACTGATGACTTAAAGCAGTGAATAGCAGTTATTTCCATCTGTCTCATCCTTTCTTCTCTAAAATGTGCCAGCTGCTTTACCCTGATCTTAGGTGGTTCTAAGGAGACCATTGGTCACTGTCTCCCAGTGGTGGACAATGACCTTGGCCTGGCCGATCTTGGTGGCCAATCTTTTCATCCAACATGACCACTCCCAGGGGTAAGATGTTACCCAAGCAGGGCCAATCAGAATCCTCCTGTGAGATTTGGAATCCCCTATGTTGATAGACCAGAAAGAGCATCAGCTTTGGTGTCTGAAGGTATGGATTCTGGCTCGTGATGTTGGGAAAGGTTCTTGACTCCTTTGAGCATCAGTGTCTTCATCTTAATACATAATGGAGTAAAACCAACCCTGTAGCCTTGCAAGGATCAGCCGAGATAAAATACACACAGTGCTTGCCACACAATAGACATCAATAAGTGGCTTCTATTGATAACATTCATAATCAAAACCAGCTCGCTAACATTCCTCACTCACTCTGCTATGCTCCCTGATCAATCTTCACTCTGTGAACCACTTTTTAGAAACAGAGTCTCTCTGTGGCCCATGTTAGAATGCCAGGGTGTCAGCCTAGCTCACAACAACCTCAGACTCCTGAGTTCAAGTGACCTTCTGCCTCAGCCTCCCAAGAAGCTGGGACTATAGAAGTCTGCCACAGTGCCCAGCTAACTTTTTCTATTTTTAGTAGAGATGGGGTCTCATTCTTGCTCAGGCTGATCTCAAACTCCTGAGCTCAAGGGATCCTCCAGGCTTGGCTTCTCAGAATGCTAGGATTACAGGCACGAGCCACTGCACCCCGCCTCTGAAGCGCTTTTAAACAGCTATAATTGGGAGACTCACCTTTTAATGGGAAGGGCTATCCTTAATCCTCCCCAGCCCTTGAGCTTTCTGGATTGTACAGATGGGATTTGAAAGTAAGATCTCAGGATGAAAAGGTCATTGTTCTGTCCATCTATGGATAACAAGTAACTGAGGAATCTTTTGTCTAGCTAGTGTTCTAGAAATTATCTTTAGCCTAGATGCCAAGTTCTATCAGTGCCGCTGCCAAATAGAACTTTCTGCTATGATAGAAATATTTTATATCTGTGCTGTCCACCATGGTAGTCACCACGTGCTCCTTGTGGCTATTGAGCATTTGGAGCATGGCCAGTGAGACTATGTAACTAAATTATTGATTTACTTAAGTTAATTTAAACTTAAATATCCACTTCTGGCAATGGCTGCCATATTGGACAGAGGTGCTCCAGATATTGGAATGTGGCATTAGCAGACAGACACAGAAGTGGGTGACAATAACACCTACCTCCTTGCTTGGACAAGAAAGGCTATAGCTCGGAGACTGGTAGGTCACCAGACTTGGTGCAGATGCCAAAGGGAAGTCAGTCATCTATTTAATTAACAACTTACAAGAATGCCTGCTGGTTTATGTGCTTTAATACTACAGGACTTCCGAGAAGAGTGTCTTACA
>CAUYQV010039772.1:0-16935 GCA_963574575.1 Galagoides demidoff | reverse complement strand
GCATCACAGTTCATAGCAACCTCCAACTCCTGGGCTCAAGCGAGTCTCCTGCCTCAGCCTTCCAAGTAGCTGGGATCACAGGTGCCCGCCACAACGCCCGGCCATTTTTTGGTTGCAGCCATCATTGTTGTTTGGCGGGCCGGGTCTGGGGATTAGAACCCGCCACCTTAGGTGTACGTGGCTGATGCCTTAGCCGATTGAGCCACAAGCGCCGAGCCTAGATATAAATTCTTAAAAGGAATATAGTAATAAGCAAAGAGAACTACATAAAAATAACTGTGTAATGAGTGACATTTCAGTGTTTTTCTTGTCTATGTCTTTAAATATGCCGTGTGGCCTTGATCATACTTAGATACCTATTTGAAGAAATCAAAATTTTAGAGCAAGTTTTCTTCATAAATAGATTTGAAAAATTAGAAAATGTACTGCTTTTAAAAGATCATTTTTCAAATTTTCATTGTATAGTTGTTATATTATTCAAAGTTCTTTTGAATTGTCATCATCTGGAAAATATAAGGGAGAAGTTTGGGGATAGGAAAGGGAGAGAAAGAGAAAGAGAAAGATCTACACCCTGAGTTCCTGGGCCAGGAAGCAGCCAGGTGAAAGAGCTTAAGCAGTGAGGACTCACACTTGTTATCCCAGCACTTTGGGAGGTGGAGGCGAGTGGATTGCTTGAGCTCAAGAGTTTAAGACCAGCCTGAGCAAGACTGAGACCTTGTCTCTACAAATAGAAAAGCTAGGCTTGGCTCTCATAGCACAGTGGTTATGGCACCAGCCACATACACTGAAGTTGGTGGGTTTGAACTCAGCCTGGGCCAGCTAAACAACAGTGACAACTGCGACAAAAAATAGCCGGACATTGGGGTGGGTGCCTGTAGTCCCAGCTATTTGGGAGACTAGGGCAAGAGAATTGCTTAAGCCCAAGAGTTTGAGGTTGCTGTGAGCTGTGGTGCCACAGCACTCTACTGAGAGTGACATAGTGAGACTGTGTCTCAAAAAAAAAAAAATACAAAATTTCCTACTATAGGGCGGTGCCTGTGGCTCAAAAGAGTAGGGCGCTGCCCCATATGCTGGAGGTGGCGAGTTCAAACCTAGCCCTGGCCACCAAAAAAAAAAAATTATACTATCATAAGAAGCATGTTTTTTTTCCCCCCCTATAAAGACCAGATCAGCAAATTGTAAATAATCTAGATGTTAAATATTAGTTTCTTCCCTAGAGGGGAAGTTTTATTCAAATATTCTGTCTTTTTCATGAGTAAGTTTTGCAGTTCATTTATTTAAGTTACGGGAGGCAATTTTCTTCCAAGTTCAAGTGGAACATTTTTCAAAATGTTATTATTTTGCAGTCTTGTGAAATAATATGGCTGAGGCTGACTGAAAAGGTGAGGGAAACAATTAGGAATGGTATGTGGTGAAGGCTCTGTTAACCAGTTTGATGAAAGCATTTCAAATTGTATATAAAACCAGCACATTGTACCCCATAATTGCATTAATATACACAGCTATGATTTAATAAAAAAATAAAAAATTAAAAAAAAAAAGAATGGTATGTATCAGGCTTGCGCCTGTAGCTTAGCAGCTAGGGTGCCAGCCACAAATACCGGAGCTGGTGGGTTCGAATCCAGCCCCCGCCTACTAAACAGCAATGACAATTACAACCGAAAAATAGCCAGGCTTTGTGGCGGGAGCCTATAGTCTCAGCTACTCAGGAGGCTGAGGCAAGAGAATTGCTTAAGCCCAAGAGTCTGAGGTTGCTGTGAGCTGTGACGTTATGGCACTCTACCCAGGGTAACAGCTTGAGACTCTGTCTCAAAAAAATAAAAAGAAAAGAATGGTATGTATCAAAGAAACAAAGTGTACCTTCCATTTGTCTTTTTATTATAGTTATGCTAATTCAGGTGCTAATTGGGAAGAAGGAATGCTTATTTTATGATTTGGCTGTACAGTTTGCTGTGATACATACCATGTACTGGAAACAGCAGCAGTTTTGATGCATACGTGAAATAAAAATTAGTTTCTTAAAATATTAAAGGAATTCAGGTGCTGCCTGTGGCTCAAGTGAGTAGGGCGCCGCCCCCATATACCGAGGAAGGGGGGTTCGAACCTGGCCTCGGCCAAACTGCAACAAAAAATAGCTGGGTGTTGTGGTGGGCGCCTGTAGTCCCAGCTATTTGGGAGGCTGAGGCAAGAGAATTGTCTAAGCCCCAAGAGCTGGAGGTTACTGTGAGCTGTGATGCCACAGCAGTCTACTGACAAAGTGAGACTCTGTCTCTAAAAATAAATAAATAAATAAAACATTAAAGGAATTAATAGTGATTTTTTTTGGTGATGTCTTACAGTGTTTAATCATAAAAACATACTTGTCTGACTTTATCATCAAAAATGATTTTTTTTTTTTTTTTTGAGACAGAATCTTACTTTGTTGCCCTTGGTAGAGTAACATGGTATCATAGCTGATAGCAACCTCAAGCTTTTGTGCTCAAGTGATTCTTCTGTCTCAGCCTCCTGAGTAGCTGGGACTACAGGGTTCTACCACAATGCCTGGCCATTTTCCATTTTTTATTATTCATTTATTTATTTTTGGGGTCCAGGGCTGGGTTTGAACCTGCCACCTCCAGCATATGGGACCAGCGCCCTACCCTTTTGAGCCACAGGCGCCTATTGGCCTTTTAAAATTTTATTTTATTTTATTAATTATTATTATTATTAGTTTGAGACAGAGTCTCAAGCTGTTGCCTTGGGTAGAGTCCTGTGGTGTCACAGCTCACAGCAACCTCAAAGTCTTGGGCTTAAGCAATTCTCTTGCCTCAGCCTCCCAGGTAGCTGGGACTACAGGCTCCTGCCACAATGCCCGGCTATCTTTTTTTTTTTTTTCCCAGCTGTTTTTTAGACATGGGGTCTCATTACTCTTGCTCAGGCTGGTCTTGAACCTGTGAGCTCAGGCAATCCACCCACCTCGGCCTCCCAGAGTGCTAGGATTACAGGTTGAGCAACTATGTCTGGCCATCAAAAATGATTTTGTCTTCTTGGAGGCTGAGGTGGGTGGATTGCCTGCGGCTCACAAGTTGAAGACCAGCCTAAGCCAGAGTGAGACCTCCTCTCTAAAAGTAGCCAGGTGTTGTGGCGGGTGCCTCTAGTCCCAGCTACTCGGGAGGCTGAAGCAAGAGAATCACTTGAGCCCAAGAGTTTGAGGTTGCTGTTGAGTTATGATGCCATAGCACTCTACCAAAGGTGACAAAGTGAGACTCTGTCTCAAAAAAAAAAAAAATTAATAGGCAAATAATACCTGAATTCAGTTGGAGATAAAAATGTATTTTATGGGGCAGCGCCTGTGGCTCATTGAGTAGGGCACTGACCCCATATACTGAGGGTGGCGAATTCAAACCCAGCCCCTGCCGAACTGCAACAAAAAAATAGCTGGGCATTGTGGTGGGCGCCTGTGGTCCCAGCTACTCAGGAGGCTGAGGCAAGAGAATCACCTAAGCTCAGGAGTTGGAGGTTGCTGTGAGCTGTGTGACGCTGTGGTACTCTACTGAGGGCAATAAAGTGAGACTCTGTTTCTACCCCCCAAAAAATATTTTATGGCATTGTGATTCCTTATTCTCAGATAAATTTTATCTGGTCAAAATAGTTTGTGTTTTTTTTTTTTTTAAACAGGAGAAACACACTGTCATTAAAATTAGTGCATCTCAGAAAAAATGATGTTACTGAAATTAAACCTTGTTTGGGATGTTGGCAAGTAGAACACATAATATTTTTTTCCTGGCTATTCTGTTTTTAGCTACATAGGACTGAAGTTAAAGTATAAATTAATTAAGTTGGTTTTGCATAGTACCAAAGGCACCTTTCTCATTTTGTTGACTCTGCTTACACATGTTAGTTTGAGATGAATTGCTTAAATTGGGATTTTGTTCTTTTGTAAAGGGAAGGTATCTGTGCTAAGAGACTATTGAGATATAAACTATTTGCTTGTCCATTCAAAAAGGAAAAATTATACTAACACATGAAAGAAAGTCAGTGATTATGTATATATCATTTTTTGGAATAACAACAAATGAAGTGTATGTGTTAGGACTGTTCGGAGAATTTTTAAGGAGAATAGTAAAGGTTTAGTGAAGTTTTTCATTAAAAGGTCCAAAATCGGCTCGGTGCCTATGGCTCAAGTGGCTAAGGCGCCAGCCACATACACCTAAGGTAGCGGGTTCAAATCCAGCCTGGGCCCGCCAAACAACAATGATGGCTGCAACCAAAAAATGGTCAGGCATTGTGGCGGGTGCCTATGGTCCCAGCTACTTGGGAGGCGGAGGCAGGAGACTCGCTTGAGCCCAGGAATTGGAGGTTGCTGTGAGCTGTGATGTGACAGCACTCTACCCACGGGGACAGCTTGAGGCTCTGTCTAAAAAAAAAAAAAAAAAAAAGTCCAAAATTGGCTCAGCACCTGTGGCTCAAGTGGCTAAGGCACCTGCCACATACACCTAAGGTGGCGGGTTCGAATCTAGCCCAAACCTGCCAAAAAACAATGATGGCTACAACCAAAAAAAAAAAAAAATAGCCAGGCGTTGTGGGCACCTGTGGTCCCAGCTACTTGGGAGATGCAGGCAGGAGACTCACCTTGAGCCTAGGAGTTGGAGGTTGCTGTGAGTTATGATGCCACAGCACTCTACCCGGGGGACAGCTTGAGGCTCTGTCTCAAAAAAAAAAAAATAATAAGGTCCAAAATCAAGAATAATAAATGTTTTTAGGAGGACTGTTTCTTTTCTTTCTTTTTTTTAGACAGTCTCACCACATTGCCCTTGGTAGAGTACCTTGGCATCACAGTTCACAGCAACCTCAAACTCTTGAGCTTAAGTGATTCTCTTGCCTCCGCCTCCCAAGTAGCTAGGATTATAGGTGCCTGCCACAACACCTGGCTATTTTTTTGTTGCAGTTTTCATTTTTGTTCAGCTGGCCTGGGCTGGGTTTGAACCCACCACCCTCAGTGCATGTGGCTGGTACCATAACCGCTGTGTTATGGGTGCTGAGCCAGGAGGACTGTTTCTTAATTTACCTTGTGCTGCTTACTTTCATTTAAAATGAAAATATTTGTACTCTTATTTTAAGCCTAAATGAAATACTGTGTATTGTACTTCAAATAGCTGATTTATTTCTGGTTTTCACAATCATCCTTTGACTTTACTAGTTCTACTTTATTTTTACTCTTTTAGATAATTGAAATTATCTGAGATTTTAAAAGGGAGAATGTTTTGCTGAAAATCAGTGTTAAGAATAAAATCGATTCATTGTGCTGGACCCTTCCAACTATGAAGTGATGTCTTTCTTGAAATTTACAACTGTTGTTTGTGATGGAATCCAGTTAAAGCCCAACTAGTAGTTTTATTGATTCTGTATGACTAGCTCTTCTTTCTCCTTGAAACACTGGTATCTAAATTCTTTTAAAAAGTTAACTATTGGCTCAGCGCCTGTGGCTCAAGTGGCTAAGGCACCAGCCACATACACCTAAGGTGGCGGGTTTGAATCCAGCCCGGGCCGGCCAAACAACAATGATGGCTGCAACCAAAAAAAAATAGCCAGGTGTTGTGGTGGGCGCCTGTGGTCCCGGCAACTTGGGAGGCTGAGGCAGGAGACTCGCTTGAGCCCAGGAGTTGGAGGTTGCTGTGAGCTATGCCATGGCACTCTACCCAGGGGGACAGCTTGAGGCTCTGTCTCAAAAAAAAAAAAAGTTAACTACTTAGAGGGGGGGAAGGGTTGTTGGGATGAGAACAGTAGCTGTGTTTGTGCGTTCCTAATCCTTGAGAAGCATCAGGTTTTGCTTCATTTTGAATGGCTGTCTTAAATACCTGTTGCTTTCCAAAAGCAATAGCATTTACTTGTTTCCTGCTTAATGCTATTTTGGGGCTGTTTAGCAGCATAGAATAAATGTTTAGTAGTGTGTGCTTTGGAGAGACACCAAAACTTTCTTACTCCCATGAGTGATGGACGGACTGCAAAGGTCACTGAAGAGTCCATGTTTTTAAAGCATATTCTTTTTTGGCTGCTGCCTTGTTATTGTGCAATAACATACACACAGCCCTGCCTTTGGGGGGTCTTTTAGCCATCCAAGCCTTTTTTATGGTAAATACGGAATATGGAAAAGTGCTTACTCATGTTCTGGTAGGCTTAGCTCTCATTATGGAGACCTCTGTACAGTTGATTTCCTTTCTGGTTTTCCTTTTTTTAGAGCACCTTAGTAATAAATTTTTTTTTTTTTGTTATGTAAGGGCTAGTGAGCATCCTGTATAGAATATGCGTTCCATTTTGGAAACAAGCACTAGGTTGACCTATATTTACTCTGATGGGAATGTTGCTTTCACTTTTGCTCCCTAGCTAGTGAAATGACAACCAAGTAGACTTAGTTCTGAGAGCAAATGAGGAAAGCTCACCGTGTACCACCTGGGTAGCCTCCGTGTCTGAATGTTGTGGGGGAAGCTTAGGAACTGCTTGTTTGTGACTTTAACCAGCCTAAACTGGAACCATCCAGTTTGGGTTGGCTGTTTGCCACCTCCCTGAGGCTTCCTTGTTTTGCCGGAGCTGGCTGCTGTGTGCACGGGGACTGGGCAGGCAGTGGGAGGTGTCTATTATCCCCGGGTTTGTTCCTGGGGAGGAGGTATTTCTCATCTAGCAAGAGTAAGTGCGCTGGCAGCTGGAAGCTGGTGTAAACTTTGCTATTTTCAGCACATCTTTCCCTCATTAACTCCTCACTGTAATAGTCACTTTTGGTCTTCTGCCCTTATAAACTAAGACTTCAAAAACAGCTTCTGCCCTTGTCTCTGCTTAGTTATAGCCCTCCATGGTCTTCATTTGGGGACAAGTTTACTACTACCAGAATCCCCAGGAATCTTGCTTTTCATTCTTTCCTTTTGGGTTGTGCTGTACTTTATTTTGGTTTGTTAAGTGGAAGGAATTAAGATAGATTTGGGGATAAAGTTGTGATTTGGTATCTTGTGGATTTTTATTTAATCTTTTTTTTTTTTTTTTGAGACAGAGCCTCAAGCTATCCCCCTGGGTAGAGTGCTGTGGCATCACAGCTCACAGCAGTCTCCAACTCCTGGGCTGAAGCAAGTCTCCTGCCTCAACCTCCCAAGTAGCTGGGACCACAGGCGCCCGCCACAATGCCTGGCTAATTTTTGGTTGCAATCATCATTGTTGTTTGGCGGGCCCGGGCTGGAGTTGAACCCACCACCTTAGGTGTATGTGGCTGGCGCCTTAGCCTATTGAGCCACAGCCACCGAGCCATTTTTATTTAATCTTGATGAAGACACAGTTTTTTTTTTTTTTTGTTTTTTTTGTTTTTTTTAGAGACAGAGTCTTAACTATGTGGCCCTTGGTAAAGTACAATGGAGTCACAGCTCACAGCAACCTCCAACTCCTGGGCTTAGGCGATTCCTTTGCCTCAGCCTCCAGAGTAGCTGGGACTATAGGCACCCGCCACAACACCCAGCTTTTTTTTTTTTTTTTTTGCAGTTTGGCTGGGGCCAGGGTTTGAACCCCCCACCCTCGGTATATGGGGCCGGTGCCCTACTCACTGAGCCACAGGCGCCACCTGATAAAGACACATTTTAAATACACATTGCTATAAAAATTAATAGAAAGTCCAGGATGGTGGCAATGCTTGTAGTCCCAGCTACGTAGGAGGCTGAGGCTATAGGATCTTTGGAGCCCAGGAGTTCCAGTCCAACTTAGGTGACTCTAAAACAAAACATGAACAAACTAATTCGGCAGGTTAGAATTCTAAACAGCAAATTTTAAAATAAAAAAATGCCATATCAAATTGTATGTACTTGGAAGCAAAATACTTAAAACCAGTATTATAAATAATCAACACGTTGAATCTCACAAAGGCATAAAAGTATTCATGATCTGTGTATATATAACTTAATTTAAAAAAAGGAAAAAAATAAAATCAAACTATATCAAATAAAGACCAAATGAAATTTTTAAAAACCCCCATTATTATGCTTAAATTGAAAATTTTAACATCATGGCTACTTTGTGCATAAGGATCCTCTTTCTCAGCTTGCCTCTTTGAGAAATAAAGGAGTTTAGTGATTGAACATGGCCGATTTCTAACTCCAGAACACCCAGAAGTTACTATAGGACATGTATATTGGAGTAAAGCCCTAAATAAAGGAGTCTATTTATTTTGTCTTGTTGAATGACAGAGCTGGGGTATATATTACATGTAAATCTCCATAGCTTTGCTTTCCTTTAAGATTTTTGGAATGACATTGAAACCTCTGTTAATCATTTTTATTTACAATAAAACTTTACTCAGAGTAGCTTTAGTGATCTTATTCTTTTCTTTTGTTTTTCAGACAAAGTCTTACTCTTGCTGCGACTAGATTATAGGTCACTGCAACCTCAAACTACTGGGTTCAAGGGATTCCCTGGAGTAGCTGGGGCTACAGGCATGCACCACCACACCCAGCTAATTTTTCTAATTTTTAAGACAGAGTCTTGCTATGTTGCTCTGGCTGATCTAGAACTCCTGGCCTCAAGTGATCCTCCTGCCTCTGCCTCCACCTCCCAAAGTATTAGGAGTATAGGTTTGAGCCACTGGCTGGGCCCTAGTCTTTTCTTTCACAAACTTTTTAGGTTATTTTCACTTGGAGGCTTTTCTTTCTTTTTGGGGGGTAGAGGCAGAGTTTCACTTTATTGCCCATGGTAGAGTGTTGTGGCATCACACAGCACACAACAACCTCCAACTCCTGGGCTTAGGCGATTCCCTTGCCTCAGTCTCCTGAGTAGCTGGGACTATAGGTGCCCACCACAATGCCCGGCTATTTTTTTTTTTTTTTCTTTTATTGCAGTTTGGCCGGGGCCGGGTTTGACCCCTCCACCCTCAGTATATGGGGCCAGTGCCCTGCCCACTGAGCCACAGGCACTGCCCCACTTGGAGGCTTTCTATGGTCATTGTTGGAAGCCATGGCACAGTTTCTCCTTGACCCAAATAAGGAATAGTCCATGTCCTATTTTCCTAAAGGAAAATGTGCCTTTCTCATTTAAAAATGAACATTAGCATTTTCTGAAGTTTAGTTAGCCGATATTTCATATATATATATATATATATATATATATATATTTTTTTTTTTTTTGGAGACAGAGTCTAACTATGTCACCCCTGGTAGAGTGCAATGGCATCACAGCTCACAGCAATCTCAAACTCTTGGGCTTAAGTGATTCTCTTGCCTCAGCCGTCCAAGTAGCTGGGACTACAGGTGCCCACCACAACGCCCAGCTATTTTTTATTACAGTTGTCATTATTGTTTAGCTAGAACCCATCAGCCTTAGTGTATGTGGCTGGCACTGTAACCGCTGTGCTATAGGCGATGAGCCTGAGATTTCATTGTTAACAAATCTGTATCTTTTTTTTTTTTTTTTGAGACACAGCCTCAAGCTGTCGCATCACAGCTCACGGCAACCTCCAACTTGTGGGCTCGAGTGAGTCTCCTGCCTCTGCCTCCCAAGTAGCTGGGGCTACAGGTGCCTGCCACAATGCCTGGCTGTTTTTTTTGTTGCAGCCATCATTGTTTGGCGGGCCTGGGCTGGATTCGAACTCTCCAGCTCAGGTGTACATGGCTGATGCCTTAGCCACTTGAGCCACAGGCGCCGAGCCAACAAATCTGTATCTTAGTGTCTACTATGGTATTGTTTTTCTCTATGAAGGGTAGGTAGTCTTCCCTTCATAGAAAGGAGAAAATGGAAAGAGCACCCTCTGGTAGTTTATTTACGTATTTAGTCAGTCACTAAATTATACTGCTGGGGTTTACTAATATTAGAAATTCTATAAAATCTTCTCTATGGAACACCTTTCTGAACCTACTTTGTACAATAAATAAAATTCCTCTTTCCAGGTAGACCAAATTAGTAAGTGAAATTTTTTTTTGAGACGGAGCCTCAAGCTATCCCCCTGGGTAGAGTGCCATGGCATCACAGCTCATAGCAACCTCCAACTCCTGGGCTCAAGCGAGTCTCCTGCCTCCGCCTCCCAAGTAGCTGGGACCACAGGCGCCCGTCACAGCGCCCAGCCATTTTTTGGTTGCAGCCATCATTGTTGTTTGGTGGGCCCGGGCTGGGGATTCGAACCCGCCACCTTAGGTGTACGTGGCTGGCGCCTTAGCCGATTGAGCCACAGGCACCTAGCTGTGAAATTTCTTTCAAAGCAGAGTTTGTTTTCTCCTAAGAATCTCAGCCTCATACTTTAAAAAATTTTTCTTTGGGCCAGGCGAAGTGGCTGACACCTGTAATACTTTGTACTCTGGGAGGCCGAGGTGGGCTCGAGCTCACAGGTTTGAGACCAGCCTGAGCCAAAGCGAGACCTAGCCTCTCTAAAAATAGCCAGGCTTTGTGGCTAGTGCCTATAGTCCCGGCTACATGGGAGACTGAAGCAAGAGGATCATTTGAGCCCAAGTGTTTAAGGTTGATGTGAGCTATGATGCCAAGGCACTCTACTGAGGGTGACAAAGTGAAACTCTGTCTAAAAAAAAAACCCCCCCCCCTTTGGTGTAGAAGAGGGAATTAGAAATATATGCTAATCAGCCAGGCTTGGTATCTCATGCCTGCAAGCAATCCCAGCATTCTTTTTTTTTTCTTTGGAAACAGAGCCTCAAGCTATCCCCCTGGATAGAGTGCCATGGCATCACAGCTCGTAGCAACCTCCAACTCCTGGGCTCAAGCCAGTCTCCTGCCTCAGCCTCCCAAGTGGCTGGGACCACAGGCGCCCACCACAACGCCTGGCCATTTTTTGGTTGCAGCCATCATTGTTGTTTGGCGGGCCCAGGCTGGGGATTCGAACCTGCCACTTTAGGTGTACGTGGCTGGCGCCTTAGCCGATTGAGCCACAGGCGCCGAGCCAGTCCCAGCTACTCTTAAGGCTGAGGTAAGAGGATTGCTTTAGCCCAGGCGTTTGAGGTGGCTGTGAGCTATGATACCGTGGCACTTTACTGAGTGACAGAGTGAGACTCTGTTTCTATAAAAAAGAACTACGTGCTAAGATGAAGATGAAGGTAATAAAACATTTTTCTTACAAATAGGTGGGAAAATATTATATGTAAAATAATGCACTAAAATAGCATTGGTCATTTTTAGGATTTGGCTTAACCATTTGACTTTTTATTAATGCCACTAAGTTTTTTAAAAAATTTAAGTTTTTTACTTGTGGTAAATCGTTGGTATAGTTCGTCTTGTACCAGACAAGGACTTTTTTTTTTTTTTGACTTTGTTTTGTTTTTTTAGAAATCATTAACAAAGATAGTTTTTAAAGTTTGAAGTGGTAAATACTATGATATAAAGGTCTACTTTAAAAAATTGTAGGCCAGCTGTTTTCCTAGCACTCTGGGAGGCCTAGGCAGCTGGACTGTCTGAGCGCAGGAGTTTGAGACCAGCCTGAGCAAATTGAGACCCTGTCTCTACAAATGGAAAAACTGGCTAGGCATTGTGGCAGGCACCTATAGTCCTCGCTACTTGGGAGGCCGAGACAAGAGGGTAGCTTGAACCCTAGAGTTTGAGGTTGCTATGAGGTATGGCACCATAGCACTCAACCCCCCAGGGGTTTTCTTTTTTCTTTTGTGTCTCAAAAAGAAAAAAAAAAATCTAATTCTTCTCTGCTCTTTTGACGGGAGGTTTGGGGGAAGAAAAGACAAGTTCTTGCTAGGGGTAGAATACAGTAGCTCATCATAGCTCACTGTAGCCTCAAAGGCCTTGGCTTAGTGGTTCTACCTGCCTCAGCCTTCCAAGTAGCTGGGACTGTAGGCCTTGCACCACTATGCATGCCTGGCTAATTATTTATTTATTGAGACAGAGCCTCAAGCTGTCGCCCTGGGTAGAGTGCTGTAACATCACAGCTCACAGCAACCTCCAACCCCTGGGCTCAAGCGAGTCTCCTGCCTTTGCCTCCCAAGTGGCTGGGACCACAGGCATCTGCCACAACGCCCGGCTATTTTTGGTTGCAGCCGTCATTGTTGTTTGGTGGGCCCGGGCTGGATTTGAACCTGCCAGCTCAGGTGTATGTGGCTGGTGCCTTAGCCACTTGAGCCACAGGCTCCAAGCCTAATTTTTTATTTTATTTTATTTTTAAGAATAGGGCTTTGTGTTGTTTATTTAGTTTACTTATTAGCTTTGTTGCAGTTTTGCCAGGACCGAACTGGAACCCACCACCCTCGGTATGTGGGTCCGGCACCCTACTCACTGAGCCATAGGCTTCACCCCCTAATTTTTTGTTTTTATAGTGGTGGGGTGTCGCTATTACCCATGCTTGCCTCTCTGCTTTTAAAGTGGGAATTGATGCTCTTAAGGATCAATCTGTTTACTTGTTGGGGCTATCAGGAATTATAATAAGGATTATATGTGATTTCTTTGTTGAGATGCCACGACATTAGTTTTTCTTAATAGTT
This sequence comes from Galagoides demidoff, assembly GCA_963574575.1. NCBI lineage: Eukaryota > Metazoa > Chordata > Mammalia > Primates > Galagidae > Galagoides > Galagoides demidoff. Next base: position 4,507 of record CAUYQV010039772.1, on the reverse strand, counting down.
TTTATACTAAAAAACAGTTAAGTTCAAATTGGTAAACTTCTAAAGCAGTATTTTCAACCTTTTTTATCTGAAGGCACACTTGAACCTGTAAACTTCCATGGCACACTTATGTTGGTTGAAAAAAGAAATATACTTACTGTGCTTTGAACCTTTTTGGAAAATAATTTAGTTAATGATCTTTAAAAGTTCTCACAGCATACCTAAGTTACTCTCACGGCACACCAGTTGAAAATCACAGCTTTAAAGTGTTACCTTCCATCAGTGGAATTTCTTTATTAAGCACCCCCACATATATTCTGGGCTGTGCTTCAGCGCTGTTTGAGCATTGTAATGGCTTGACCACTTCTCTTACTTATAGGATGGTACCCTTGTTTATTGGGGAGGTTTTTGCTTTTAGAATTAGGTTGTGCAATGCTGCAGCCACTAGCCACAAGCGGCTGTTGAGCACTTTTGAAATGTGGCTGTTCTGTGCACCAATACCGATTAATACTAGAACATGGATGAATTGGAAAAACATTCTAAGTGAAAGAAGCCAGTCACAAAAGACCACATATTGTATGATTCTATTTCTATGAAATGTCCAGAACAGGTAATTCTACTATAGAGACAGTAAGATTAGTAGTTGCCTTGGGCTAGGAGTTGGAAAAAATTGGGAGAGACTGCTAATAGGTATGAGGTTTCTCTCTGGGGTCATAAAAATGTACTGAAAGTTCATTATGGTGATGGTTGCATAACTCTGTAAATGTACGAAAAAGCATTAATTGCCCACTTTTTTTTTCGAGACAGAGTCTCAAGCTGTCGCCCTGGGTAGAGTGTCAGGGTGTCACAGCTCACAGAAACCTCATACTCTTGGGCTGTGATTTTCTTGCCTCAGCCTCTTAAGTAGTTGGGACTACAGGCACCCGCCACATTGTCCAGCTATTTTTTTTGTAGTTGTCATTGTTGTTTGGCAAGCCCAGGCACACAGGTTGCTGTGAGCTATGACGCCGCAGCACTCTACCAAGGGTGACATAGTGGGACTCTGTCTCAAAAAAAAAGGGGGGGGCAGCGCTTGTGGCTCAAGGAGTAGGGTGCCAGCCCCATATACTGGGTGTAGTGGGTTCAAGCCCGGCCCTGGCCAAAACTGCAGGAAAAAAAAAAGGATTTAAAAAATTCCAACTCTACAAAGAGCAGTAAGCTTAAAGACATTAACTAGGACAGGTGCAGTGCCTCACCTGTATTCCCAGCACCTGGGAGATTAAGGCGGAAGGATGACTTGAGGCCAGGCTCTATAAGAAAATTAAAAGAAAATTAGGCTGGGTGAGGTGGCTCACACCTGTAATCCTAGCACTGTGGAAGGCTGAGGTGGTTAGATTGTGTGACCTCATAGTCCAAGACCAGCCTGAGCCAGAACGAGACCTCATCTCTAAAAATATCTGGGTGTGTGGCAGGTACCTGTAGTCGCAGCTACTTGGGAGGTTGAGGCAAGAGGCTCACTTGAGCCCAGGAGTTTGAAGATGCTTTAGCTCTGACACCATGGCATTTTACTGAGGGGAACAAAGTGAGACTCTGTCTCAAAGAAAACAAAAATAAAAATAAAGAAAAAAAGAAAATTTGCCAGATGTGTAGCCAGGCACTGAGGCGAGCACCTATAATCCCAGTGGCTTCGGAGCTGAGGCAGCAGTGTGCCCACAACCTGATGTTACAGTGAGTTGTGACACCACTGCACTCTGCTCAGGGCATAGGGTGGGACTGTCTCGAGGGGAAAAAAAAAGGAAAAAGAAAATAGGCCAGATGTGGTGGTACATGCCTGTAATCGTAGCTACTCAGGAAGCTGAGGTGGGAAGATTGCTGGAATGTCAGGAATTTGAGGCTGCAGTGAGCTGTGATCATGCCACTCTGTACTCTTGCCCAGGACTGAGTAAAACCCTGTCTCTTAAACAAATAAAAAATAAACTACAGCTCAACTGCGTTTCAAAAATTACTTATCCTTTTGTGAGCAAGCTGACCACATGCAGCATACCTAAGCTCAGTTTAAAGCAATATTTTCTGCTAAAATAAGGGACTTTTTATAAAGCAGGCTTTGATGATTTCTCCCCCTCTCATTTATTTAAACTATTGGACTGAAGAATAGGAAGAGAAGTAAAACCAATTGTTTTTATTATCGTGTTTGATTTTACCAATACTCTAGTGATCAAGAACATTAAATTTCGTTAAGTCTTAATCTTACATACCTATGAATTGTAGCCATTACTTATCTAAAGTTTAAACATGTTTGATATTTGTAAATATTTAGAGGTGAAGTTGAGAATGAAACTAAGGGAGAATTTTATTTTCTTTCTTTTCTTTCTGTCTTTCTGTCATTCTTTGGCAGAGTCTCACTTTATTGCCCATGATAGAGTGTCAGGGCATCACACAGCTCACAGCAACCTCCAACTCCTGGGCTTAGGTGATTCTCTTGTCTCAGCCTCCTGAGTAGCTGGGACTACAGGTGTCTGCCACAACGCCTGGCTATTTTTTTTGTTGTAGTTTGGCTTGGGCTGGGTTTGAACCTGTCACCCTTGGTATATGGGGCTGGCACCCTACGCACTGAGCCACAGGTGCCGCCCTATTTTATTTGTTTATTTTTTGAGACAGAGTCTCACTATGTCACTCTTGGTAGAGTGCTGTGACATCATAGCTCACAGCAACCTCAAACTCTTGGGCTTAAGCAATTCTCTCGCCTCAGCCTCCCAAGTAGCTGGGACCACAGGTGCCCGCCACAGTGCCCAGCTATTTTTTTTGTTGTTGCAGTTGTCGTTGTTTAGCTGGCCTGGGCTAGGCTTGAATCCGCCGACCTCAGTGCATGTGGCCAGTGCCCTAGACACTGAGCTACAGGCACCGAGCCTAAGGGAGAATTTTAAAAAGTCAATATATGAATATCTAGATTTTCTACTATAAATTTTTAGTAAATAAAATTTTACTAATTGTTTATGTCAGCAATAAGAGCTGATTGCTATGAGAAGAAACATTGCTGTTGATATTTTTTTCTGCCTCTAATAGGAGAAAACTTTGTTCTTTTGTCAGTTTCACCCTATTGATTGAATTAATCATTTTTATTCTTTTACCAGTTTTATCAGGTCTTTTCCCCTTAGAAGTCTTTGTAGTTTCAGATGATAGAAGAAATTGGGTAGACTAAATAAAGGTGAAGTTAAAATTTTGGTTACATAATAAAAAGAACACTATTTTTCTTTTTCTTTTTCTTTTTTTTTAAGACAGAGTCTCACTATGTCACCCTCAATAGAGTGCAGTGGTGTCACAGCTCACAGCAACCTCAAACTCTTGGGCTTAAGCAAGTCTCTTGCCTCAGCCTCCCAAATAGCTGGGACTATAGGTGCCCACCACGAGGCCCGGCTATTTGTTGTTGTTGTTGCAGTTGTCATTGTTTAGCTAGCCAGGGCTGGGCTTGAACTCCAGCCTCAGTACACGTGGCTGGCGCCATAATCACTGTGCTACTGGGCACCAAGCCACTTTTGCTTTTTCACATATCAACAGTTTTTCTCAATAATAAATACACTTAATTTAAAGGTATTCAGACAGCTTCTCATTAACTTTGGCTATAAAGGGCTTCCTTGATCATTTATACGGTTGAGTCCCTCAATACTTTCCCCCTTTCTTTGGTAATGGTTGCCAAGTCACCAGTTGGAGCTGACTGATTGCTCTGATGTCATCCCTAAGAAATTTTACCTGGGAAAGACAGGTTGTGGGATCCCTTGATTAAGCAGAACCTTATGGACAAAAAGCAGCAGGCACCTGTGACCTTGACTAGTTTGGAATCTTCCATCTTTTTGTAAGGAACAAGGAAAAGGACCACTAACTTTGTGTTTTACTTCCTACTATGTTGTTGTGTGTATATATGTAAAATAAAATTTAAGCACATTCACCGCCAGCCATCTCCAGAACCTTTTCATCTTCCCACACTTCAGTACCATTATACGGTAACTCGCAGTTCTCCCTTTCCCTCAGTCCCTGGACTACCATTCTGCTTTGTACCTCTATGAATTCGACTGCTTTTTAGGTATCTCATGTAAGTGGAATCACATAATACATCTTTATTTGTGTCTGGCGTATTTTATTTAGCATAATATCTTCAAGGTTCATTTATGTTGTACCATTTGTCAGAATTTCCTTCTTGCGAAAGGCTGAATGATATTCCATTAACATTTTGTTTATCCATTCATAAATGGATGGATGCTTGGGTTGCTTTCACTTTTGGGGTGCTGAGCATGCTTGGATGTCAGTACACAAATACCTATTTGAGTTCATGTCTTCAGTTCTTTCAGGCTTATTACCACAAAGGCAGTGCTGTGCTGAGTCGTGTGGTAATTCTGTGTTTGTTTGTTTTTTTTTGAGACGGAGCCTCAAGCTATCCCCCTGGGTAGAGTGCCATGGCATCACAGCTCATAGCAACCTCCAACTCCTGGGCTCAAGCGAGTCTTCTGCCTCTGCCTCCCAAGTAGCTGGGACCACAGGCGCCCGCCACAACGCC